>CM032327.1:9858614-10073708 GCA_019022515.1 Quercus aquifolioides | reverse complement strand
CAAATATAACTAATTGTTACTTGTTGTTACTAGCATGTAAGAAAGTAAATTCAATAGTATATTCAAATTAGAAACTTATGACAATCTATCAACTTAGAATTTGTTATGAAAATATTATGAACATAGCACTTCTCTTCATTCATAGTTTTTTATTTATTTATAAAGTCTTTTATTCATATTTTGGGTATACTTTCTTTTTACAAAAAAAAATATTTCACCATAAAATTTCAAAAATCTCATCTCATAAATGTTTGAATTGGCGGTTAATAATTTAAAATGGAGTGTCTTTTGTCCAATTTCTCAATCTAATTTGAAAAAAAAAATTATTATTATAATACTCATCTCCTTCCAACGGTTCAAACTTCATACCATCTTATTTCTTCTTCCTCCTCAGGAACACAGAGCACAATGCAGCAGCTCATTCACTTCAAAACCCATTCCCACCTCTCACGCAAAATCATTCGTTCATACCCGGTTTGTAAAATGAATACTTCTCTTTACAACACCACCAAATTTGCCCCAAATTCTTCTTTCATTCACTCTTCCCTTTTGCTTTCTCACCAAACCCAGGTGCAAAACTCAATTATCTACACAAGAAAGGTACAAACACCAGTAATATGTGCAAGAAGAAGCAAAAGGAGAAATGGGTCTCAGAGATCAACAAGGTTTATACTCCAATTGATAACAACCATGGCCTCCAAACTCAAGATTTTGCCACCGCCCTTAGATTTGGTCATTGCGGAAATCGGCGGTGGAGATGGAAATGGGGGTGGTTTCTGGTTCTGGAAAGTGTTTGGAGGAGGAGGGTTTGATGGGTGGAGAAGGAGAAGAAAAAGGAACAGGAATTTGCTGATTCTTGGGTGTTTGGTGATTTGTGGTTTGGGTTTTTTGTTGTTTGGGAAAGAGTTACAATTACAGAGCAATGTGCTTAGTGGGGTTTTGGGTTTTGGGCTAATTGGGGCTGTTTTGATTCAGTGGTGTGAAAATAGAGGAGCTAAAGATTGGATTTTTGGGTTTTGTGTTGGTGGGGTTTTGATGGGTTTGGGGTTAAGGAAGGAGGAGATGCAAAAATGGGTGGAAAGGGTCAGAGTTTGTTCTCCAATAATGCAGGTTAAGAAGATGAAGAAGAAAAGTTGGTAGTGCAGTAAGAGGAAGCTGAAATACAAGCATTTAGATACAAATTTTATCTTTTGGAAAATTGGAATGTCATTGTTCAATTTTTTTTTCTTTCTTGTCAAAGACAATGAAAAGATTACTATTCCTAATTCTTTGACCATTTTCTCTTGTAATCACAATATGTACTCCTTGATTGAAAATTTAAATGAACTTCTTGGCATGCTAGTAAGATCAGTCAATTTGAACATACTTTGCAGTCTGCACTCTGCATAGATCCTAATATATTGGCATCTTGAAATTCAGTACCAGTACCTGATATTTTTCTTTTGGGCATGATTAACAAGTATGTGATCCTTGTATACTCTCTATTCACATAAAAGATGGAAAGACAAAGACTGTATTTTGTGTTCTAATGGGGAACAGGATTCCTGCTCCGGGTATTCACATTTCTCATGGGTAAGCATACTTAATACCTTTTCTATGTTACATATGCTTAAAGATTAATGTTAGTTTCTCATATGCTTAACTGCTGTATTAATGTTAGTTTGTTACATTTGCGAACTTCATTGTAATTTGGGATAGTTATTCGAAATCTTAGTGAACGACGGGATTTGTTATCTCGTCTTTTTGTTCTAAGCCATCTGTGGCAATAAATCAACTATTCAGCTTTCTTGGTTAGATTATATTTGCATCTCGTTTAATGTTATGATTGAGATTTTTGCTTAGTAATGTCTTCTTTTATTATGCAGTTTCATATTCAATATACTACTTTTTACATGTGTTTTAGGACATCTCTCATATGATACAGTCATTTTTCTAAAACTAGCACTCTTTAGTAACAATGAGAATGTATTTTGTAATACACTATAGTGTGTACCAGTGTTAAAACAAGTTTGATCTGTTTTCCAGATGTTAAGTTCTTCAGACTTAGATGTGGATGTTTGCCAGCATGAGGTCCAATAGATGGCATCAGTGTAAAAGTTAAATATCTACAAATTTATCTTTTGTTCTTTTGCCAAGTAACGATTTATGTAATGACTAAGGAATGAGTGATAAATTAGCTCTTTTAAATAGCTCTTCATATGTGCAAATTCCTTAAGGCCTAAGTGTGCCTCAAGTTGACACTCTGCTTTTAAAAGAATCTGCAAGGTACCTGTTCAACAAAATGTCCCAAAGAAATTTGGTGGCTTGGAATTCTAGCAATGGTACTTATAATCCACTATGCAAGGCCCCAAGTAATTGCTTAATTTTCTAATTTCTATTGAAACAAATAGAAGTGAACTAAATAATAGCTGTTAAGCTTTGGTAATCTTGTAGTCTTTTTCTTTTCTTTTTTTCTTTTTTTTTTTCTTTTGTTAATATGAACATCACGCATGCGTGGGGGGTGGGGGGGGAGGAGAGGAGACATGAAGAAGTACCCTCGCAGTATTCCTATAGATTCATGAGCATAAGTACATGAATCACAATGCCTAATGCTGAAGATATCTATATACAACTGTTTCAATCCACATTGATTTATGGGGTAAAATAATCAAATTAGAGTTACAAATACCAATCCTAGAATGAATTGCAATACTTTGACAGATAACCAAGCAACACTGCTGTGTTCCCAAAAGTTAAACTCTTAGCACAACCCATAGAAAGTTGCCTTAGGGCATCTACTCTTAGAGAAGTGTGACATCTGCGGCCTCATTTGAGTCCTTCAGTGGCATTTTACCTCCCTTCATTTTTTTGTACCTCTCTTAGTCATAGCATTTACCAAGATGCCTGTTTGTAATTTTTTATCTTCTTTTACAGCTTATGCCAGCCAAATTCCTGTACTGCTTGTTGGCTTCGATATAAAGAACAGTTCAATTCTGTTGGAGAACCCCTAATATAAGCAGATATGCTACTTTAACTGTCAAAACACAAGGTTTGTCTTACACTACAATCAGCAACATCATTCAGCCTGCACAAAATAAAAAGAGCATACATAAATATTTATATCAAACAGGATTATCAACATGAGATTGAAAAGAAATCTGATGCCAACAACATTCATATGCAGTGATCAGAGCCCTCAAAGAAGAATGCAGTTGTTGTTATAAAAGAAGTAACAAGATGTTTTCAACAAACAAGGGCAGTTTAATTCCAATTCCATGCCACAAATGTTTCATTCTTAATTATTGCAAAAAATGCATTCCCAAAACCTCTTGATAGCTGTTTGAGCTGCAGCTCATAATGGACTATGTAACTTTACAATGAGGAACAATTTACATCAGTTTTACATGGACTTACCGTCCTGTCTACCGGTCCCTGCAGCAGTACCAGATGTCACAAACCAATATAATTGTGCTGGAAAAAAATGTGTTCTAAAGTACAAGCATTAAAGAAAAAAAAAACAAAAAAATTTGTGAAGGTTCTGGAGAACAGTTCATTCCACATTTGACATGAATGCTAAAGATTTTTAACAATTGCTTCATGTGTAATTCAGGCTATCATAACATAAATGTAATCTGCAAGTGGAACAAGTTTTTAAAGTCAGCCTAAAATTATTTCATGATCCTTATCTAACAGTTACAAGCAAAATAAACTGAGGTGGATACTTATAAGAGTGCTAAATTTAAACTAAACCAGGGTAGTTATCCCACCTTTTTTGGCATTTCTCAAGTTGAAATTAAATGTAGATTTAGTAAATGCAGAAGCTGCAATCATAAGATGATTACAGTTAATGACAGAAAAAAGCACTTGGGATAAGGTCATGAAATTAGAGAAATTCTGATTAAAATAATAAATAAAAAACTAAATGCAGGAAAAAAAAAAAAAAAAAACCCTTACCACAGACAACTAAATTCTGAGAGGTGTTAGAGTAGGATCTGAATCCTAGAGCCCAGGCTTCTTTCAGGTGTAGAGAGGATTAAAAAGCAAAACACACGAACATATTATATATGGTCTATGTCACAAGCCCAACTGCTTCATCCACAAGGACCACTTAATGGCCTCTAAAAACTTATCATTCTTACGCAGTGCAGAGATCAGATGGTGTAGGTTATCTTATCAGGTTCTATCCCATTTTCTCTCATTTCCTTGACCAAATGCACAGCATCTTCAACCATTCCTGCAATTCCATATGCCTTGATCAATGTGTTATAGCTGCACAAATTAGGTCCAAGTCCTCGCTCTTTCAATTCTGTGAGCACACCAGCTACTTCATCAATCCATCCCTGTTCTCCATATATATTGATCATTATGTTATATGTGTAGTGGTCAGAAGCACAATCTGATTCCTTCATTCTCTGTAAGACGCTTTTAAAGATCTCCATTTGCCTGTCTTTCCCATAAGCATCCAACATACAATTGTAGGCTTCAAGTGAAACCGAAAAGCCATTAAGTTGCATCTTTTGAACCGTTGATGACATGTTCTTGAAGTATTTATTTTGGCCATATGCAGCTATAATAGTATTGTACGAGATCACATCTACCAAACCTCGTTTTGAGCCATCCAGAACAACTTTTTAGCTTTCATGAAAAGCTTGGATTTTCCATAAACATCAAGCATCACATTGATGGTAATGGTATTAGGAAAAAACCCACGGTGAAGCATTTCATCAAAAAGCCTAGAAAGCTCATCAACTGGCAGAGCACGAGCGCAGCAGTTTATCACACAATTGTACATTTCCTGATCCCAAGTCACTACACTCTTCAAGATTTTATAGTATAGATCAGCTAATTTATCCAACATACCACATCTCTGATATATGCGAAGCATATCACGGAACAGATAAACGTCTGGAACAATGTCCCTCTGCTTGTCCATCATGTCTAAAACAGAGCAAGCCTTGTTCAAAGATCCAGCTTTGATATACATTCTCACAACAATGCTAAAAGCAATCATGTCCAAAGAAATTCCCGAAGATTTCAACTCCAAATAGAGTTGCTCGGCTTCAGGGAAAAGACCCATGACGCTGTAAATGTCAATCATTGTACATGAAATGTGCAAGTTGGCTTGTCATCATGTTTGGGCATTTGAGTGTATATCTTAATGGCATTCTCAAAATGACCCCACTCCTTGCATGAGCAAATCAACAAATGATACAAGTTACTCTCAAAAAGTGGATCCTTCCAGAGTTTTTCCCCCAACACTTTTATTGCATCATCCACCATGCAGTATTTCACATATGCCATGACCAAAATGGAGCAAGAAGTCTGGTTAACAAGAACGTGTTGATATAACGAACCTTTCAAATTAGGGGCACTTTATCAATCCTTGCAGTCCTCTCATATGCCTGTAAAAGAGTTCCAAGGATAGAGGAATGTTGGCATTCCATCTTCAGCATGTCATCAAGAGTTCTGACAGCACCCTCTTCATCCTCATGTCTGGCTTGCAGGTTTATTAGTGTGTACAGGTTAGATGAGTTAGGAGTGTATCCCAACCGCTTGAGCTCCATGTAGTACCATTCTGCCTCCTTATAATTGTCTACACGGCCCCAACCTTCAATCATGGAACGATAAGTTGTTTCATCAGGCTCTAGTCCAACTTCTTGAATGCTCAGAAACACACGTTGAGCAGCATCCATATTGGATATCTTCCCATACCCAGTTATCAATGTATTGTATGCAACAATATTTGGGGAAAACCCTGCTTCTTGCATCGAGACCAATGCCAGCTCAGCTTCCTCTAATTTGCCATTCTGACTATACGTATTCAGCATTACCAACCAATTCTCCAGATTTTTTTCCACTTTATCTTCTCTCATTAAGCCAATAACCCCTTCCGCCTTGTCATACAACCTCAATCGGGTATAAATTGTGATCATCGCCGAGTACGCAGAAGGACATACAATTCCAAAATTCCTCATTTGGCAAAAAGTAAACTCTGCCTTCTCAACATTCCAACCCTTCTGGTAAAGTCCCATGAGCATCCCAAATGTAGCAACATTAGGCTGAACCCCTTTTTCCAACATCAACCGAAACCACTTTGCACCCAACTCCATTCGCCCCAACTTACAACAAGCATAAATAACCGTATTAAAAACCCGACAATCTAATTCACTACCAATTTATTACTTAATTCCCGAACCATTGTCTCCGCTGCATCCCAATCTTGTCTTCTACCCATCACCCGAAGAACTATATTATAAGCACTCACATTCTGCTCTAACTTTCCATTGTTTCTCATCCACTCAAAAAATGTCAGAGTTTTGCTATCACTACACTTCTCGAGCCGTTTCAAAACAGCATTACAGTGCTCTAAGCTCAAGCCAGACCCAATAGCAGAGTAATTACATCCAATTCACCATCACCCACAAACAAATTCTCTATTTCTCGTTCACTACCATACCTTTTGAACCTATATTTCAAACCCACCTCCCTTTTAATCCCCTTCTTCCTACCCAACAGCCTTTTCTCAACCAAGCTCTCATTATCAAAACCATTAGATTCAGAAGTGTTGGGCAAGTCAGTCTCAAACCGAGAGACCTTAATGTGAGTGACCCTATTCAAGGAATTGATTGTACAAGCTTTACTTACATGAATGTAACTAAAAATTGAAGAAACAGAGCACCAATTCAAGGGTTGAGGTGGGTTTACATTGAACTTCTTGGAATCATAGGTTTCCAACGAAATGGAAAGCTTCAGCGAGGCCATGATTCACAGTAACCTACTTACAAACAAGTGCCATGCATCAGTGAATGAATTTGTTATGGAATTTGTAACAATGAAACCCAGTAAGAGTGTGTGTATGTGTGATGCTAGGCATACCTTGGGTTTTAGAGATAACGGAAGTTGAAGCGGTGGAGGAAATTAGAACCAGTGTGTACGTGTGTAAATTGTTGTCCAAATCAGAGCCAAGAATTTTTTTTTATAACGGACATAAGAAACGGAGATATTTCGTGGGGGATTTTTTTTAATTTAATTTAATTTTTTATTATTATTATTTTTTTAAGAATGACAAAACAGGGGTATGGAGCGGGTTTCCTATCCTTTGCCTCTGCTCCACTTCCACCTTTTTTTTTTTTTTTTTTTTCGCCTGTGCTCCGCTTCCACCTTGGAGCGGGTTTATTAAAAGTTTATTTTGAATGCATTAAATTAAAACTCATAAAACATTAAAAAAAAAAAAAAAAACAAATTCTAGCATTTCAAAACCTTCTCAAAGCATAACAATACAACAATTTAGGTAATAAAAAATTTAAAAACAATTCAAACATAGCAATACAACAACGTAAATATTAAAAGCATAAAGGTATAAGTTCAACAATATAATATAAAAAAACACCATAAATTTAAAGGTAGATGGCCAAAAACACACATGAATGTCTTGTAAAAAAACCTATAAAAATATTTTTTAATTATTTAAATATAAGTGGAGCAGGTGCGGGGGAAAATGTTAACCTCCATCCCTACCCCATATGTTATGAGGGGGGTACCCACAAGTTCGGGTTTAAATTGTCATCCCTACTTTTTTGCCAAATAACATAATTTTAGGAAAAATTTAAAAGAAACCTATCTGGCTAAACTTATTTAGTCATATAGTACTTTTTTGGAACTCGAGTTCCAAGTGATTGGATTGCCACGCAAGCCCATAATGTTTGGAACTTGAGTTCCAAAAAAATGCTATATAAATATAACTAAATAAGTTTGGTTTTATGCACTTCTCCCAAAAAAATTTCTAAAATTATGCTATTTGGAAAAATTAGCTCATCATTTGGGTCTTACACTACACCGTTTGTTTTGTTTCTTTGTGCTGGTGTGTTACAAATGAGGTTACATGGCTAATATGTTTTGTTTGATGTCATATTGCGGTATGTTTTCTCTTTATTATTAGGCTAATATGCCAATTAGATTTTCTATGGCAATGAGAATTGAATTTCAAATCTCTTGTTTAGAGACAAGAGACTATCAATTAAGCTACCTAGAACCCACTTATCAAAGCTAAGACTCCAATCCAGTAGACATTGTTGATAACTAATATGTTTCGTTTAAGGTCATATAACAATATGATTGCTCTTTATTATCATGCTAAAATACCAATCAGTTTTTCGTGTTAGCAGAATTCGAACCCCAAATCTCTTTTTTTGGGACAAGAAACTTTATCAATTAAGTTAATTAGAACCCACTTATCAAGCTAAGACATAAATCTAGTAGATGTTGGTGGTAACTTGGTAGTTGGTACCCTTTCTATCTTTCTTTGTAATACACACATATCTTATTTGTGTATCCTCAACAAATTTTGAAACATGAAAGTGGTTTTTGTTCCAATAAAAACATTTTTTTTTAGAAACTTGTTGCAATAAAAACATAGATGAGATGGTTATTATTATTTTATAATCGTTAAATTTTGCAAACATAGAAGGTACAAGAATAAGATGTAATCCAACGGTTAATTAGAGAGGATATATTCGAGCGGAAAAGAAAGGGGACGTGTGTGTATAAAATGGCCCCATTCTAGGTCACACATATATGCAATCTCAGTCCAAACATAGTAATTATCTTTCCATCCCGAATATATTGACTTCCACCAATCGGAGTGATGGTAATCCAATAGTTTGAATGTATGGTAGTCTGAACTTTGAACATAATGACTCCTGATCACGACAAATTATCTTGTTCCAAGCTTTGGGTATTTAGGAGGGAAGCTAGTACATGGGGCAAGAGCGCCCATCTCTAAGGGACAAACCTCATCTATCATTTCAATATATGATCTATCCTCAGCATATGTAATTTACACAATGTTGACAAACAAAAAGAAAAGCTCTAAGATAGCTTGTCATAATCTGACAGAAAATTGAATTACCCCACATGGAGGACCCCGAGTTACAAGAAAGGAAAAACAAACATAGGTCCTAATTGATCCAGATGCTTCCAAACGCTTCTTCAAGTGCCCTTCTCTTGCTCAGCTCTGCACTCCACCCTCCTGCCCTTCCACCTCTCTCTGCTCGGAGCTTCATCGTTTCCTCATCATCAGCAGCATAACCATGGAGGTCGAGTCCCCCTCCAAGAGGAACTGGTTGTTGCGCCATGCCGGTTGGTCGTGGCTGCCCTCCAGCAAATGTAGGAGCATATTGTCCCTGTGCACCAGTACCATATCCTGTTTGAGAGCTTTGGTTTGGGGCCTGTCTCAATAAATAGAAGAAAATACCATCATCACTTCTTCTCCATAAAAAGTATCAATATGTTTTCATCTCTTTTAGGCTGGAAAAGTTTAACAGAATAAACTCAAAGCATCATGAAGCAAGCATCCAATTGAAAATGGCCAATGGATTCAACAATTAAAATAGAAAACAAGCAAATTAACAATTAACATTCTCAAGAATGACCTTATCATCTGGTGTATGTCTCAAATGTAACATATATTGAACTTCTTTGGCATCCTATGATTGCTGATGAGCGGAATAACAAGATCCCAAGATTGTTCTGGGAGGAGTGCCATTTGAGCTAAAGCTCATTGGCATTCCAAGTAGAATGTTATTGCAGGTTCAAAGTATAACAGAGACCATGCAGAACATATAAAAAAAATGAAAAGCAATCAGTCTTTATGATTTACAGAAATATAACTTTCCCTATACCAGAGCAATGTATAACGTGGACAGTTTTTCCGTTGTATTTTTCTCTTTGTAGTCTTTTTTTCCCTGTGAATTGACTAGATGTCTAAGCTGCATCTAAGAGACCAGGATAATAGACTCAACACATACTTGTGTGTGTTGAAATAATTACAAATTCAGGTCCCATCACTGGTTGGAGAACTTCATTTATAATTGATCTTTGTAAAATCTAAACACTGGTAATAGTTAAGACAAACAACACTTACTCTAACCCATATATGATGCCTTTCATTGCCAAAAAATTGACATATAGGTCATATGTCATTCTTCTCTTACTTGCCCACCCGTTTTGAATCATATGCATCTCCTTGGAGGTCCATCCAACTAAACCATTTCTCAACCCAGTGTGGTAAAGGCTTGGGAATAAAACCAGACTATTTATTTTAGTAACTCTAGTTCATTGAAAAAGCACCGAGAGAGAGAGAGAGAGAGAGAGGGGGGGGGGGGGGGGCACCCACCATAGTACACAGGATGTATACAAAGGAAGTGCCAAAAGGGGAAAGAGAGAAAATTAATAAATGTACACACACACACACACAGACATATATATATATATTTTGATAGGTAAGAAGAATTATATAAATAGTAGACTACTTCAAAAAAATGAAGTAGGCAAAGAAAAAAAAGGCAGAAATAGAAAATTATGTACAAGAGAAGAGAAGAAAAAGGCCTATGAAGCATTTCATCTGCAAATTATGTACATATCATCACCTAGTATTCATGTTATCTTGAAATTCTACTAAGTGAAGAGAAGAAAAAGGCCTATGAAGCATCATTCATTCGAATAAGGTCCTGAGCAATAGAAACTTAACTGTGGCAATGGTAACTCTCTTCCATCAAATGTTACCCTATGGATTTTAGATAATCAAAAAAATAGTGACCACTATTCCCAAGCTACTGTGCAATGTAATATAAGAAGATTTACAAACTCCCCATGATCCATCAGAGTATGAATCCTTCTCCTTTTAAAAACATTTACGGGCATCTCTCTGAATTATTGGAAAGTCCAAGTAGCAGTAACAAGAATAATGTGATACTGGCTTTATTATGACAAGTGTACATTAAGTATCAACTCAAAATTTGAATAGAAACACCTATTATGCGCAATGAAAAGGAACTGCATTGCCACATTCAAGGTATTCTTTATTTATTTATTAGTTTTTTTTTTTGTTTGATAAGTAATTCTTAATTTATTTATTAGTCTATAAATTCATTAAAGAAAAGTGCAATCCCAATACACAAGCTGTGTAGCCACATTCCAGGTATTCTAACATTAAAATAATAATAAATAAATAAAAAAGCTAAAATGTTGGTTTACGAAAATAATATTTAAATTAGGAGCAACACGTATATAAGGAACACATAATGTTATCTGATTCAAGGGAGTATAATATTTAATATACGCAGCACCAAAGATTTCAAGTTACAATGATATATTAATATCACTACCTATGGGCTCATTCTAAAAGAAAGGCTATTCAGTTGCAACCATTAAAGTAGCAAACCAAAAGTGGTCATATGAATTTATATGCTCATAAGTTAGAGATAGAACTTGAAAGTAGAAAATTAAAATGGGATTGTCCTGCTCAATAAAGCAGAGCATTAAATAGAAAATATCAAAAACATGTATATTTTGTCAAAAGTTCACAAAAAATTAAAGATCCCAAGTTTGCCTTCTGGTTTTTCTATTTTCCCTTTTCTTGATTTCCCAGCCAATTGAGAAATGTTTCACTATAGTTAGAGTCAAGGACAGTCAAATTATCATATATTTCAAGCATTTAAAGCAGTCATCACAGTCAATTCAATATCACTTACATGCTTCTAGTTAGTTTATATACTATTGGCAAAAGGTTGCATGACAGATATCAATTAATCTGCTCCCAAAAACCTCAAATCAAAAATTTGACAAAGTATAAACAAATAGAAGGTAAAATAAAATCACACCACATCACTAGTTCAAGAAAAATATGATAGTTAAAAAAAATAATCTCATTTCTCACCCCATCAGAATCATTCTGTGCAGGACCCTTGCTTGCAGCCTGAGCTGCAGCCAATTCTTCAGCCTGTTTTATTATTATCACCAGAATTAGTAGGCCTTTAAGCAAATATTAAATGACATATCACAAAATTCACCAATGCTAGCATGAGGAACTCATATCATATAATTTTTTTTTTCTCTAGGGCATTAATTAAAAATTATTAATCCAAATCTCAACCACTTGTTAGGGACAAAGTGGCAGATGTTAGGGCAAGAAAACAGAACATTATTCAAGTACCTTCCGAGCTCTGTTTATCATTATTTGGTCATGATTTTCTTTTTCATACTCTGCGATTTTTGCTTCAATAGCAGGGACATCAATTCCTTCAATCAAGTTAAATGCTGAAACAAATTGGTTTTCTTTTTGTTAAAATATGCACTCATATGTATGGAAATTCAGTAAGGACAATTAATAAACTTACTCATGTCCTCCACTTCCTCCAAATAATCATTGTATTCTTTTAGGGACGAAAAATCCTCTTCTCGTTTATTGAATCTACAATATTGTATGATAGTGAGTTATAATTAGAGAAGATACTTAATAATACTACTACATATACACTGGCTAAGAAAAAAAAAGGGGATCAGATAATCAAACCCAGAACCTGATTCAAAAAGCACATACATTAAAAATGTGTCCCAAGTCGTTACCTTTACTATGATTGCTATCAAAACATTATGTGTAAAAGTTGATATAACAAAAATTCTTCATCTATCCTACATATAGGAAGCTTTGAACCCTTGATGAATAGATCCACTGGTTCTAAATTAGCAGTCATTTAAAAATTGACATTGGAGTCTGAAGTACAGAACCAAAATTATGGACCTCCTATGGATATTCTATCTCTTTTGACTTCCTCACTAACAGTTCATTCGATTAAAAAACTGCTGTGAATCTAAATAGATGCTTCTGCCATATCAAAGTTCGTGTAAAAAGCACTAAATAAGCTTCTTCTAAGCAAAACAACCAGTCACAAAGCCACATAGAATCAAAATATCCTACTATCCACAGTATCCAAAATCTAAAAATGCCACCACGCTTAAAAAGACCCAAATATCCGTACTCATGAGTATCACAATATAAATTCAATCCTTGAAAATCGAATTAATTTTATCACATAACTCACGACCCTATTAACAACCAAATTACATTTTAACCTACAACCAAGTTTCAGTAATTCGACTCTTAATAAATTCAGCGAAAGCATGGTAAAAGCTAATGTTAAATACATATGCACTAATTTCCCCTTGTCTTCGGGCTTCAGTAATTGGAACCTAAGGAATAATTCTACATAAATCACGGTAAAAGCAAAGGTTAAATGCATATGCACTAATGTTCTCCACATTGTCAAAGCTGAATTGCATTCACATGAAATTAGTTAGATTTTCAATTCTTTACAAATGGACACAGAGAGAGCTATCATTACATGCCGGCAATCCTCCTCCTGATAGAAATCTCCTTGCTGTGTGGATTAGAACTTGAAACCACCATTTTTTGTTGCACCCCTCAAACTTTTTTAATTCACTTCCCTTCTGTTCCGCTCCAACACAACACAACAGAATTCAAGTATTCAAAAGACCCATCACTGCATTTTACTATAACAATTAAAAAAGAGTAACATTAAATAAAAAGAGCAGATTTTTAAACCCATACCACTTCAGGAACACCTTTTTTTGCAGTTGGGTCCTCAAACCCAAATACTTAAGCTAAGATTTCTGCACCCAAAAAGAAAAACACTGGTTCATGATCGCTTATTAAGCGAACAAGTCTAGTTCAAATCACGCTAGTTTTACTAAGGTAAAGGTAAAAGTGTTGAATGAAGACATGTGAAAAGTTGGGTCACACATTTTAACAAACACGTACCGGGCATTTTCTGACCAGGCTTGTAAGCACCGAGTTTCATCAGAGAGAGTGAGGGATACTATGCAGTTTTGACAGGATGCTACCAATATAGGAACTGCTAGGGAAATGGGTCTGATTTTTAGATTACTGGTCGACCTCAAATACTCTCTCTCTCTCTCTCTCTCTCTCTCGGGCCTCGAATATTAAATCAAGCTATCGTGATTGATTGGTAAATGCCTAAAAACGGAAATAGACAAATTTTTTTTTTTTTTAAAGTAAAAGGTTAGAAAAATAGACAAATTATTCTGTTAGAAGATTATGTTAAGTTCATATTTTTAACATAACATATCCTATAGCTTGTTCTTAAATTATGTGTTTAACTCACTAATTATTTCATTCTAAAAAAAAAATTCACTAACTATTTATATTTAAATTAACATAAATTAGATTCTAAACAAGTTAAAAAAGCAGTAAATTACTAATTTACCTCCCCTCTAGGTTTTAGAGTTGAGACAATTCATTTTCTCCACAATTTATTTTATCTCAAGCATAAAGTAAGGAAAAATACATTGTTAACATTTTGGATATTCAACTCAGATATAAGTCTTTTTCCTTTATTACACATAGAAGATGTAGAATTCTATGAATTACAAGCCCTCACCTTATCGCACACACTCGTCCACAAAGCCTATACCTATTGGCCTTTTAGGTCACTACACACACATTACATAAACAATGCTAACATGAGGTATTACGATATACAGGGTATTAAGTTATTTACTAAAGGGATTTGCTTCTCGAATTTGGAGATGGCGTAGTGACTCACTACTTGAGCCAGTTTTGGATTCAATTCTTGAATTCAAAGATTGCATATCAATTCACTCCTTGGGCTAATAAAGACTAACTTCTTGAGTTCCAAATTAATTCATTTTGTAAGTTGGCCCCCTTGGGAAGCATGCCAATCCAAATTAATTCATTTTTTTTTTTTACCACTGTTGAGTTAGTATGGCATGTAGTGATTTTTGTGATCTCTCACAGGCCATTTAGCTCTTGTCAAGATTGTGTTTCAACGAGACATAATGCCCTTTCCATCCCCAAGGAGTTAGAAGCCTTTAACTTGACAGTGAAAACAAATTGATTTTTACGAAAGTTGTTCCTCAGAACTATTCCTTATTCTCCAGAACAGTTTGGCAAGCATGACTTCATTCATTAGAAGGAATTTGGCTTAGAAAAAAAAAAAAATTCCACCATATTCCAAAATATCATTGACCTTTTCAACAAAATTTAGACCGAGACCCAAGCAATTGGAGGACTTCACTATTTTTACTCTCCAAGTGCTCCTGCACTAAATCTTAAACACCATAAGACAATTAGGACTAAAGTAAATTGCTCTTTTCTGGGGCGAGTTTAGAATTGCACTTATAGGTTTCATCCTCCCACTCCTCAAATTATTTATTGCAGGGGATAAATAGGCTTAGAGAGTACACACTTTACATTCAATGCACTTTGTATTTGTGTATCTTTTTGTTAAATTAGATCGTGTAGTAGTTTTAGAGGGAATGAAGTCTGGTGTTAGAGGGAACAAGACGATGCAAATAACACACACACACACACACAAGAGACTTTTTTTTTTTTTTTTTTTAATATAAAAAATTAAATTAAATTAAAAAAAAAAAAAAAAAAAAGGCTAGAAAAGGGAGAGTTTATACAGCAGAATAGTTATGGGGGAAAAAAATGTAATCTGCCAATGACGTTTTGACATGATGGCAATTCCAACTTTGTGATCTTGCCAATGCCAGCAAACCACATACACCATTGTTGATGCCACTTTTATTGTGAACAAACAACTCTATAGTTGACACTATTTTTATTGTACACAAATCATAATGTACCAACTCAATAGTTGTAAAATTTGTTGTCCCTGGACTTATTGTACATTCTGAAACAACATTAACTGGATAGATAACCACCACTCTACAGTAGACACATGGAAAAGTAATCTTTCCTTCTGATTCCTGGAACAAGCAATAGGGACTTCAAGATGCACTGACTAGTTCCAAACTTGGCATTGAGTTTCCTGACAAGAAGGCTTTAATGAGTGCCAAAGCTAGTTTGGGCTTATGCAAAGGAACTTCATGTCCTGCTCCCCGGACTGATACAAAGGTAAGCCCAGCATAGTCTTGAGTCCATCCACCCACCTGTTCAACAAATTTTCTTAATTTCTAGTGTCTACTGCCATATGTAGTAAATTTACTTATTGATACATTATAGAGATGAAGCAAGTAGTCTATAATTGAAAAACAGACTGTTTTTATATCAAGAGAGAAGTATATGATAACAACAACAACAAAGCTTGCAGAAGAAAATGGTTATTTTAACTTAATATACCTGCCCATCATCATACCAGGCACGCCAAGGTCTCAAAGTCGGAAGCTTAAGAGCATCTATACTCAACCGGGTGGCTGTAACTGGGATTATGGCATCTGTATCACCACTGTCACAGAGGAGAGATGAATAAAACTTATCATTACCAGAAGTTTTTCTAAAATCACTTGAATCAGAAAGAAAAAACCATTTGCCAGCAGAACCAGCATGATGCAGGAAGCGTGAAAACAATTTTAGTTCAATTTAATTTTAGAAATCAATTTTATTTTTACAATTTTTCCATTAGACATGCAAGTGACCATTTGCAGGGTGCTTCCTAGCTTTGATACCAGCAATTAATAAGGAAGCACATGCATGTGATTTTTGGCAGGTATAGGTCAATGCAAATGTTCATTACACACGAAAGCAGTACTACAGGCAGTAAATGTATGCAAAACATATGCCAGATGTCAACAGGAACCTGAACATCCATATACGCAGTCCTGAATGAATCAGCTCATGGTAAACGTCCAGCATTGTCCGAGGAGAATCCTTCCAGTTAGTATTTATCAATTCGCTACAAAACAACATAAGTAAAATTATGAGGACTTCCATCTTTCCATCACTTCAGTCAAGGTTATCAAAGTACACACAACTTATGTACATAGAAGATCACAAGAATAAGATTTATGTCAAGTTCTTTAGGGAGAAAAAACTCATAAACTAAACATAATATGTGGCACACAAAGCAGAAGCAAGCTACAATTTTCACAAGTGATGTCAAAAGATCAATTTCTTTTAAATAGTAACATCTAAATAAAAAATTAAAACTTCCAGCATATCACCGTTTAAGATGCTATGATAAGTTACTTAAAATTGAATGACTTGTATATAGAATGGGGAGCTGATGGCATCAAGTATTAGTTAAAAATATGAAGACATCACATTATAATAGGCAGTGTTTACTCAGGTATATACTAATCCACACCTGGATATATTAACTACAAGTTTAAAACAAAGATGCATGACTTCCTCACTCAATTTAATAAGACAGTGTATTCCAGTGGTAGGCTAAAAAGCCTAAATGCAGCTCCTTCCCTTAAATACTTCATCCAAATCCCCCCCTAATGGCCGGATTCCCTACCACGTCCCTTACCCTCTCCATCCCTTAGCTGCATTATACACGTTCTGAATCATTGTAACTTGATCAAAACTTAAAGTTCATATTAGTGAATATAAGAATGTTGCTTTAATCATTTGGGACTGCTACCTGCACATTTGTGGCGTACCTTCACCAGGAAATTCCAATTAACCAAAAGGAATACTTGAGCTACTGACATTTTCTTATGGCCAAATTATTCACCCACCTTAGGTGGCAATGCAATTATAAGTGTTTATCTTCAAAGAGCTATATACCTGCAGGTTGACCATTTAGATGGTGCAAAAGCTGGATCAACATGAAGTGCCTTTTGTACCAAAGGTAAATTGAAGTATACAACTGAGTGCTCCTCGGTGCAAGGATCGTACTTCTCACCAATGTGACCAACCATCTATAAGATGACATTACATATCATTAACCATCAGACCAGATGTTTTAGCTATTTCAGAGGCATCATGAAAAATCTTTTCAGAAAAGCAAAAAAAAAAATTTAATTTCCAATTTCATATTAGATTTGGTGACTATTGAGGCCAAAGCTGGTTAAATAAACTAACACAGCTCTAGAACTATAATAGGAGAAGTTTGATCCAGGACTTGATAGTTCCGAACTCTGAATATGGTAGAGAATCTATACACTACTCTTTGACGGTGACGGGTATGTACATCGATTTAGCACAGAAAAGAAATGCAAGGACATAGATAATAGATGACCAAAACAATATTATATTATTATTTTCAATTTTTATTATCTATAGCCATATATGATATATATAATTTTGTTTAGCAAGAATGATTTCTTTGGCATTGAAGTACTGCTAAGCAAGTTTAGATTACTGTTGTAAACATATTTGATTTAATCCATCTAAATAAGTTGAGGAACAAAAGGCAAAGTCAAGGAATCTTCTAGAATGAGAAAAAGAGTTTGACCTTTGAATATTTTCAATATCCATGGCAGTTTTCATCAAGCATAATAAAACTATGTAAAATCTATGCTAAATTCCTCCAGAGTCCTTAAGTTGAGCAACCACAATCACTATTTTTGGAAGATGTACAATTCTAATATACTGTTTTTGTATCACCTTGGTAGATTTTTAATTCTGACAACAGAAAGAGTAGCAATATGCAATGACGTGCAATAAACCACATTTCCATCACTGTGGCAAAATGAAGCTTGCTACTAATTATTTGAGACACTAAGAAACAGAACCATCTCCAAAGCAGAGAGAAAATTATCTGGCCACAATCAAGAAGTAGTTTGTTAGACAAAACTATTCTATCCACAGAAGGAAATGCATGAACTGAAATTTCCATTGAGAACCATCTAGATAGCTAAAAGGACCTAATTGACAGAGCAAAAACTAGGCCAGCTAAGTGTTTTCCCCATTTTAAAACTCACTCAAAACACTAAAAACTACGGAAAGATGATACAATATTAACAAATCAATTAAGGATGGGGTGTTGACATGGTTTCATCCTTTTGAAATCTATTAGGATCCAGTTGGCCACTTGAAGGAGCACCTACGGCCTACCCTTATTGTCTAGACCCCTCAAGCATTGTTTTCTCAGTAGGTAGGAACTACCATGGTCAAGCCCCAGTAGGATCTCCACAACTGGCCACCACTTTTACCCTTTTTTCTACCCAGGAAAAAAGAGGGGGGGGGGGGGGGGGGGAACTAGTGACCTAACTTACTGATTTTTCATATGCCCCAATATGTGCAACATTTATCTAAGAAGGAAATATATATATATATATATTGATTGTTCAGCATAACTCACATTCATTCTTTTCAGCAGCCGATTTGACTGGCTTACATTAGCAAAGCAAGTGGGAGTGAAGATGCTATATGGGTCAATGTTTCCAAGTTCTTCATTAGCAACATCTAAAATATTATCGCATGCATCTGAGGTATGTATAAATGACTGAAAATCACAGAGAAGGTTCAGCAGCCCGTATGTTTTATCAGAAATTAAACCAGCTGCCCACATAAACTGGAAAACACCCAAGTGGTCATGGTAATCGTCAGTTAGAGCATTTCCAACCTGCATAACAAATAGACTTTGATGTTTTAATTATCAACATGATACACAACAAATCAGGAACTTTAGCTATAGAGAAGAACAGAGTCTATACCATATAACCTTTCAGATTAATTGCTTTTGCCTTTAATGCTGTGTTGTATCTTACAATGGCTTGGCTTAGTTGAGGAACATAATGTCCTGAAACACGGATTTCAGTTATTAAACCATAATACACAACCTCCTAAGCCACAAAAGAAGTTATAAATATAAATGCAGAAAATAAAATACGATAAACCTCATCAGCCATAGCAATTTAATGAACAAAGAACTACTTCCCTTGTTTTACGTAAGTATTGTAATTACTACTGTTGCAATGATATAAAATAATCTTATACAATGGGATGGATGTGGATGGTAGTAAGTTGATGAAATTACTAAAATATTTCCACATTATAAGCATAATATATTACTTTGTAATTCTTTTACAACAATGATACCATTTTATGACTATTTAGGTAGAATTTGGTCAATCTAAAGGATTTATCCTTAAAATTCCTTTCAGATGAGTAGTAGGTGGAAAGCCTTTGTATGTCCTTTACAATGGCCTTCCAGAATTGAATAGATGAAGATCCACCCGTGATTAGAATGACAAATTTTTAATTCCATTTCTTGTTTTAGTCCCTTTATTAACTCTCTCACATCTTCAAAACTCTAGGCTCACTGACTCCATATAGCATGTTCAATCTAGTAAATCATTCTTTCTATTTTTCCAAACAACCATGTACTATGACAAACACTATGTTTGTGTCTTTTAATTATTATTGAGAAGTTTTTCCTTTTCCTATATCAAACAACAGGATCTGAACCCATAGCATCTGCTTCATGAGGGTTGTAAAGAATCAGAAGAACAAGATACTTGTGGTTTAATATATATTCAAATTCAGCAACACAGAATAACATGACACGTACCAATAATTCATTGTCCCTAATTTTAACCCAACAATAAGTGATGCTTGAAAAAGGCCCATATATCGTGCATCTGGAATAACAGACCTACAGAGGCTTTTCAGTGTCATCTATTCAATGGTGTAGAAACAAAAACATTGGCATTACTTTAGATTAACTACATACAAAGATTGAACTCAACCTGCATAGCTCTCTCCTGTAATATAAAAGTCCCTTCCTTTGAACTGAGGAAAGCGCTCAAGCCACTTCAATAAAAATGCTAGAGAGTCCTCGGCTGCAAACCAGAAAATGATGAATTTAAGGTACAAAAGCTATCAACAATAATAAACTGTTCAAAGCAGAAGCAGAAAATTAAATGGTCCAAGCAATACCAGTTCTTTTATCTCCATTATTCAGCACATCGGAGGAAGTGTTTGAATAAGAAAAACCAACTCCAACAGGGGAATCAAGAAATATAAGATTGGCAACTGCAGAAGGGTAACAGTAGTTTGAGTAAACCATAAGGAATACCTTGATGTGATTTTATCATTCCAGAAAATGTAAAGCACAAAAGCGCAACATGTAAACAATAGTCATGCCAGCAAGTTGTAATGTTCAACCAATTAGGTCCTCATAAGTAGAAGATGAACAAAAGAAAGAGTCTTTAAGGAAAGAAGCATATATGCCTAACAATCCGTGTTTCTCAAATAAATTCGTATAATTATTTAAATTGGTAATTTATCTACAAATAAACTCTATATATTATTTCACCATGCTATAAATATTATTTATTTATAGTTAATTGACTTATATTGATGCAGGGGGAGAAATACTCAAAGACCATGCTACAAGATGTGTACAATACTCTTGTAAATACTTACATTCTAAATTATATTTTTAAATCTACAATCAAATGCATATTACTAGTACCAAGAGTGCAGGACCACTCAAATAATGATCTCAAAAACAAGAATTTTAGTTCAGTATCTGATGACTGCACTTCATTAAATGCGCAGTTGTTCCTCTCCCCCTGTATTGCCCAAATTACTCATAGGGGACTATAAATATAATTCAGATATCTGTTTCTTTTTAAAGTGTTAGTGGTTTATATACAAAGTTTGAGTAGGATTCTGATATAATTAACATTATGTAGGCCAAGAGAATAATAGTCTGTAGGATGTGGCTTACATATAACTGAGTAAAAAGATGCACTAATTCCAATCCACAACAGGCCATGCTTCAGCTAATTGGAAATATCTCCAGTTCAGAGTTCAGACTCTTTTTATGTAATTCATCCATTTTTTATGAAACCTTTAGCATCACTTTATAGCCAAGATAAAAATAAAAGAAGTGTGTATGGTGAGATCATGGGTTCAAGACCCACCAGGTCATCTGCACTTGGTTATTGGCGACTTGTTTTTTTTGCTCAAATATTAATATTTGTTATAGACAAAGACTTAAAAATAATTGACAAATTCGTAGATGTTTCTTACCTTGATTCCAAGAGTAAGGGTTCAAATAAAGGGTCTTCCCATCCTTTTTAATGTGAAAAGGGCCAATTTCCTCTGCCTCCCCATAAGCAATGGATGAACATCCAGGCCCTAAAGAAATTAGTCTTTGGTCAGGAACTTATTTCAAAATACTGTACTTTATCAATAGCAATTAGAAAAGTAGACGAGCTATCAGTTCTCAAGAGACAAGAGGGTCACAAAGCAAAAAAACACAAGTTAGATAAATCTATGCTGTGTTCTTTGTAAAACCCCTCCTCCTTCATCCAAAAAATAAAAAGCATCAAGATAGAGAATCATTTTAAAAATAAAGACTTTTTCCAATTACATATTGTTCTAACTTATCAATCAAACAGTATAGAATAATTTAAACAGTAAGACATCAAAAAACAACTATATATTAATTCAAAAAGTACAAGTCAAAAACAACAATAACAATTATGAAAAGGGTATCAAGAATATTGAAGTTTGACCTCCATTAAGCCAAAGAACAAGAGGCTTTGATTCGGGATCCTCAGTGGCCTCAATAAACCAATAGAAAAGAGCTCTCCCAGAATCTTCATTGACTGTTATGTAACCAGCATAGTGTGCAAAGCTCACGTTAAAGCTCTGTCCTGGGAGTTGTAGAACCTTGTCCAGTTGTTGCTGGACAAGTGGGTCTGTAGAAGAGGTTGCAATAGTAATGCCCAGATAGACATAGATGAAGATGGTCAAGGTTTTGTTAACAAAACCAAAGGGTCCTCTGGGATTGGTCATTTCCTTGAATGGGGGTTGAGCATGTGGGTATTGGGTAGAATGATAAATGAATGGTTCCCACGATGTTTGGTTTGTTGGTTTTGCTGACAACAACAATCAAAGCCTGGCTGCTTTTGCTGACACTACCCACCAGCCCTCCACTTTTCCCCCATATTTTTGGATGTAATTAAGGATACGTTTGGTTTGGAAATTATAGATACAATAAAATACGTTATCTTTGCTCTTATATTTAATAAATATTGGTCTTATTAATTTAGAGATTTTGTTAACAAATGTCATAAAGGTATTTTTTGAAGAAATTCTTTTAAAATGTTTTATGGTAAAGAAAAAAATTACTGATTTTTTTAACAGTTTTTATATTTCTTATAAAAGTTGTATTGAAACTTTTCGAAAATGATTCATTAACAAAGGAGCATTCATTAACTAGACTATTAAAGAGAGAGTATGCATTCATTATAATTCCTAAGAATTCTATATTTTTCTTCTACAAATAAAAATTCTAAACTTTTTTCACCACTTGCTTTATATCATCACGCTAAGACCCAAATTAATTTTTGGTATAGGTAGATTTGAACCTCATATCTTATTTGACAACAAAAACTTGACCAATTGAGCTAAATTATTGAATCTCACATTTTTCCACTATACTTGAGAATTTAAGATTATCATGATGGATGCGTACTTTAAATAGTATCGGTCATTAATCTATATGAAAATAACATTTCACCAATCATAACTTCATATAACAATGTTTCAAAAAATTGTACCTATAAACTTATTATCAACCAAAATCTCTATATAATGCATTCTAGAAGTGGTCCATTTTGTACATTAAATAAGTTTAGTAATACCAAAAAAAAAAAAATCACAATTTTTTTTTCATAGTAAAATATCATGTTGTGATTGGTATCTTAGAAAATGGAGTAAATATTAAGAATAAATTCACGTGAAAGTCACGTTGTATTAATTATATAACATGCCATTTTATCAATATGGGAAAGAAAATTTACATAAACATTGCTCACTTGTGCAAGAAGCAAGGCATATCTTACTTAACATATACTCTTACTCTCTCTCTATATATATATATATATATATATATATATAGTCCTACTCCCAAAAAAAAACACTTTTACTAAATGGAACCAAACAAGTCTTTATCGGTATTTTGACTCTTTTGACTTTTTGTTGTAAACGGATTTGGGGTCATATCATAATAAAAGGGCTGAGCTCAAACTAGCTAGAAAGCCTGGAAAGACTAATATATGAAGGCCCCTCTCCGTACCACCAAGTCTTGTGTTAGGCCTACCACTCCAGAGCCCAGCTCAAAGCCACATTACTTTCCTTTTTTTTTTTCTTTTTTTTTTGGGTAAAAAGAAAAATGCATTCAACTCAGAAACAGAAGGAGCTACATCAGAGAGTCAGGGCAAAGCCTGAAATGATAAAGGCTAAACAAATCCGAAAGTAAAACATCCAAAGATTAGAGTGGGAGAATTAAATTATAATACAGAACATTAGAAAGTTGATAGGTTAATAATCTAGCAAGAGCATCAGCATAACGATTGGCTTATCGATGGCAATGAGTCATCTTAATTTGAGGAACTTGAGAAATCAAGAGCCTGCAATCAACCACAAGAGAAGAATTAGTAGTGTTAGAATTTCCAACATTGTTTATTTGGTCTGCAACTACTTTAGCATCAAATTCAACTTCTAGAACATTAATCTGCAGGTTTAAATACATGATTAAACCTACGGATTAATGCTCTAGAAGTTGAATTGAATGCTAAAGTAGTTGCAGACCTGATGAAGAATGTTGAAAATTCTAATGCTGCTAATTACTCTGATTGCTTTACCACTCAATACAAAGTTAAATAAATAAATATATATATATATATATATATAGAAGAAAATTTTAAATAATTAGAACTGACAGGACATCCGTTCACGTGGCCTTTTGGGTATTACAGAATAGAAAGTGTCAAGTTGCTTACCAGAGGGATTTACTTCTTGAATTTGGGGACTGCGTATTGACTCACTACTTGAGCCAATTTTGGATTCACTTCTTGAGTTCAAAGATTGCATATCAACCCACTTCCTAGGCTAATAAAGACTAACTTCTTGAGTTCAAAATGAATTCATTTTTTAAGTTAGCCCCCTTGAGAAGCATGCCAATCCATTTTTTAACACTGATGAGTTGGTATGGCATGTGGTGATTTGTGTATTTCTCACACGCCATTTAGCTCTTGTCAAGATTGTGTTTCAGTGAGACATAATGCCCTTTCCATCCCCAAGAGTTAGAAGCCTTTAACTTGACAGTGAAAACAAATTGATTTTTACAGTAGTTGTTCCTCAGAACTTTGGGATTATTCATTATTCTCCAGAACAGTTTGGCAAATATGACTTCATTCATTAGAAGCAATTTTAGCTTTCCATCCTAAGAACTTTAAAAGAAATCTTCTCAACAAAATTTTAGACAAAGATCCAAGCACTTGGAGAACTTCACTTTTTTTACTCCCAAGTGCTCCTGCACTACATCTTATACACTAAAAGACAATTAGGACTAAAGTAAAGTGAAGTGCTCCTTTCTGGGGCGAGTTTGGGATTACGCTTATAGATTTCATCCTCCCACTCTTTCTCAAATTATTTATTGGAGGGGAAAAATAGGTTTAGAGAGTGCACACTTGACATTCAGTGCACATTGTTTTTGTGTATCTTTTTGTTAAATTATACATGTAGTAGTTTTAGAGAGAATGAAGTCTGGTGTTAGAGGGAGTTGATGAAGAAAATATCACAGTTTTTTTAAAAAAAAAAAAAAAATATATATATATATATATAAGCTAGAAAAGGGAGAGTTTATACAACAGAATAGTTATGGAAAAAAAATGTAATCCACCAATGACGTTTTGACATGATGGGAATTCTAATTTTATGATCTTACCAATGTCAACAAATAACATACACTCTTATTGAAACTATTTTTATTGTACAAAAAATAGTTGACACTACTTTTATTGTACATAAATCACAACATACCAACTTAGCAGTTGTGCAATTTGTTGTCCCTGAATCGACTTATTGTAAATTCTGAAAAAATGTAAGCTGGATGCAGTGGACACAAGGAAAAGTAATCTTTCCTTCTTATTCCGGGAACAAGCTACAGGAAAAAGGGGGACTTCATCATGCACTGGCCAGTTTCGTTGAGTTCCCTGACAAGAAGGCTTTAATGAGTGCAAAAGCTAGTTTGGGCTTATGCAAAGGAACTTCATGTCCTGCTCCCCGGACTGTTACATAGGTAATCCCAGCATAGTCTTGAGTCCATCCACCCACCTGTTCAACAAATTTTCTTAATATCTAGTGTCTAATGCCATATGCGGTAAATTTACTTATTGGGTACATTATAGAGATGAAGCAAGTAGTCTATAATTGAAAAACAGATTTTTTTTATATCAAGAGAGAAGTATATAATAACAACAACAAAGCTTGGAAATGATTAACTTTATGTACCTGTCCATCATCATACCAGGCACGCCAAGGTCTCGAAGTCGCAAGCTTAAGAGCATCTATACTCATCCGGGTCGCTGTAACTGGGAGTGCGCCATCTGTGTCACCACTGTCATACATGAAAGATGAATAAAACTTGGATCGTTACCAGAAGTTTTTCTGAAATAACTTGAATCAGAAAGAAAAAAAAAACCATTTGCCAGCAGAACCAGCATGATGCAGGAAGCATGAAAACAATTTTATAGTTCAATTTAATTTTAGAAATCAAATTTTATTTTTAAAATTTTTCCATTAGACATGCATGTGAATTTTTGCAGGCTGCTTTCTAGCTTTGATACCAGTAATTAACAAGGAAGCAAATGTTGGGGTTTGTGCCCTAAAATCCAATTTATTGGCATGTCATAAATAATTAATTGTTTAATTATATGAGACTATTTATAAATAAACTAATGTGACATTATCATAGTCATTGAAATGCATTGTATGTGATTTCATCACAGAAGATATAAATTATAAGTTTCTTGTAAACTCAAAACATAGTTCGTAGTCGGTGATGAAATTGGGCGTTTCATCTGCGAAGACTATAATACATCAGCTAAGATGATTTGTCTTGATCATGGAAGTGGAGACCTTTAGTTGATGTGTTGATGTGTCTTAAGAATTAAGACATATTGAACTAGACCGCTGTGAGATTAATTATTCAATCAACAATTGTCACCTGAATAATTGAAGGGGATAAAAATCAAAGCATGATGGATACATGAGCTTGATAGCACTAAATTATGTAAGACGACGGATCGAGTTTCTGGACGGGAAGAATGCATGACGGGTAGTCCTATATGGACGAAACCCTTGGTGTATGGACATGAGGGCGATTGATGTCAAAGCCACGTGGCACCCACATGGCTTAAGTGAACTCCAAGGAATCCTAAATGGAAATATCTTTCACTCTACGTTTGACTCTAGTCAAGGAGCCCCTTTATGGAAAGAATCCCGTAAAGAAAGTACATTTATTAGGATCTTTTTCCATAAGGAACAATCTTTCGGCCTAAGAAACAGAGTCGGTTTTACACTACTATAAAAGTTCAATGCTCTTAGAAAACAAGATACGCATAATTGACCCCAACTCTGGCACTCTAGGGTTGTGAGAAGTTTTCTAACTTAACATTCGAAGGGTCTTTGATCGGTACTACACCGGTACTCTCCTAAGGTCTTCTTGTTTTGTGTTGTGCAGGTGTTTTCTTGAGCACATGAGGACTATGTGACTTACTGACGATTTCCAACATCATTAGTTGGCGCCGTATGTGGGAAAGAACAAGCAAAACTTGCAAGCCATACCATCACTTCCCAGAAAAAGAGTTGCATGGTGCTTACTCACTCAATGGCGACCACCAACAATGTTTAAGGAGACGAACCACGCACCGCCACACTCGAGAGACAGGTTCAAACTCTCACCGCTGTCATAGAACGCCTCACTAAGTAAAACCATGATCTAGAAGAGCAACTGCGATAGAAGAATGCAAAGCTTAATACTCAAGAGGAGGATCAAGAAGGCACCAGCGCTAAGAGAAGGGACCACAAGGGGCCGGAAGGTAGTAACGCCCTAAGCAAACCAGAGCGACAGGACACAAGCCGTCCTTCCGCTGTAAATACAGTTCCACATCATATGGTCGCGGAGATGTAGATGATAAAGGAATGGATGGACTTTATGATGAACACCCTCAAAGGACGGGTATTTAGCGACCTCGATGACCTGGTCCATCAAACTGATTCACCATTCACTGCATTCGTCACTTCATTCCCCCTTCCACCGAAGTTCTGTATGCCTCAAGTAGAGAGCTACGACGGATCTAAGGATCCACTGGATCACCTGGAGTCTTTTAAGACACTGATGCACCTGCAAGGAGTGGTGGACGAGATCATGTGCAGGGCCTTCCCCGCTATGCTAAAGGGCCCCGCAAGGGTTTGGATCATCACGTTGACACCCAACTCCATTGGTACCTTTAAGTAGTTGAGCGCCCAGTTTGCCTCACACTTTATCGGGGGGCACAGGTATAAGAAGTCCACTGCATGCCTGCTAAGCATTAAGCAACGGGAGGATGAGACACTGAGATCGTACATAGTCCGCTTTAACAAGGAGGCACTCTCAATCAATGAAACTAACGACAAGATACTTATGGCCGCATTTACAAATGGACTATGGAAGGGTAAGTTTCTGTTTTCCTTATACAAAAATGACCCAAAGACTATGTCGGATGTACTTTACAGGGCTACTAAGTACATGAATGCGGAAGATGCAATGCTGGCTCGCAAAGAGAAGCTTAAGAAGAGAGAAAGACAAGAGGAACCACGACAGGATAAGGGTCGAAAGATAGCGAGGACAGGAGATAGAAGGGAAGATAGGCGCTCTAAGCCTCCCACTGGAAGGTTCGCAAGTTTCACCCCGCTAAACACCCCGATTAATCAAGTCCTGATGTAGATTAAGGACGAATGAGCCCTGACGTTCCCTCGCAAGCTAAAGGGAGACCTTAGCAAGAGGTTTAGAGACAAGTACTGTTGTTTCCACCATGACCATGGTCATGACATGTTTGACTGCTATGACTTAAAGCAATAGATAGAAGCTCTTATTAGGCAAGGGAAGTTGCAAAGGTTCATCGGTAAGGAAAGGATGGATTAGCCCTAAGAAACACCTGAAGGGAGACCTTAGCAAGAGGTTTAGAGACAAGTACTGCTGTTTCCACTGTGACCATGGTCATGACATGTCTGACTGCTATGACTTAAAGCAGTAGATAAAAGCTCTTATTAGGCAAGGGAAGTTGCAAAGGTTCATCGGTAAGGAAAGGACAAATCAACCCCAAGAACCACCTGCCCGGAGAGAAAATGAGCATCCCAGACCTCCACTAAGAGACATAAGGATGATCGTAGGGGGAACCATGGCATCTAACTTGTCTAAAAAGGCACACAAAACCTACCTACAGATGGTTCAAAACATCCAATTGATGAGATTCGTCCCGAAGATGGCACAGATCAATAACCTTGTCATTGGGTTTACAGAGGAAGATGCCAAGCGTCTCCACCACCCACACGAGGATACGCTCGTGGTTAGGATTCGATGGGGGACTACAACACCCATCGAGTCCTTGTGGATAATGGAAGCTTTGCTGACATCCTCTACTACCAAGTGTTCTAGTAGATGAGGATTGATAGGGAATGGCTGATTCCTATTAACGTGCCATTTGTCAGATTTGGAGGAACAAGGGTACACCCCCTAGGAGCAATCACTTTGTTCGTAACAGTCAAAGATTACCCACAACAGATCACCAGGGATGTCACATTCTTGGTTGTAGATTGTTCATCCGCTTACAATGCCATATTAGGTCATCTTACTTTGAATTCATGGAAGGACGTAACTTCAACTTACCATTTGATGATCAAGTTCCCAACGGAGTATGGAGTAGGAAAGGTACGAGGAGATCAAGTAGCGGCGCGTGAATGCTACATTGCTATGCTGGAAATGGATGATCATTTGCAGATAATGTGTATAGAGGAGCAGCAAACGGTAGCAGAACCAGTGGAAGGATTGGAAGAAGTTCTCCTTGACGACTCCAAGCCTGAATAGATTACCAGAATCGGTACTCTAGCTAGCCTTCCAGTCAGGCAAGCACTTACAACATTTCTAAGGGAAAACCTTAGAAATATTTCACAAGGAAACTGCCTCTTTTGTATAGATAGAAGGAATCTAATATAATGAACACCTTCTATCTTTTGAAGATTACTTTTTCAATTGGTGCAAATATTTCACAATGACCAAACTTCCTCATGAAGCAGTGTATTCAATTTTCATTACAACATAGTAAAACTAGTGGCCATTACAATAAACAAGAAACCAAGCTTACCAATATCTCAAAACAATCATCATTACAATATATCACAATCATCAAACTAGAATTCACCCACTTTTTCACCTATTCTAAATATAAAGTACACTCCTTACCTTTTTTTTTTTTTTTTTTTTGGTTTCACTAAAGAAATTAAAATGACTGCAAAAGAACAAAAAACTTAGTGCCAAGTAAACAAGTAGTTCCTCTCCCTTTGCTAATGCACAATTTAAATCTTAGCAATCATTCTTTTCCTCATGAGGTTCTCCTCCTTCAAATTCATCGATTGGATGTCCATAGTAGACTTGTTATCTTCTAAATCACCGTTTCAGCGTTATATAGATGTTAGGATCATCGACACTTATTGGGCTGATGTGGTAGTTAGGATGATGTAATCTATTTTCTCTATTGTGGCATTCTCTTATTGCAAGCCTTGTAGTCCAGGACCATCTAATAATTTCCCATAATTAGGCTTCATTGAAACTATGGGACTTCTGTTTTAACAAACTTTTATTGATTAGTTGTGTAATACTGGATGCTGCTTAGTCTTTGCTATGCTAACTTGTATTGTTCATTACAGTGGAAGGAGTGATGTCTCTCTCTTTCTTTTCCTATTCACCCTGTGTGGGTGAATTAAGAAATGCATTCTTCCTAGTGTCGGGGGTGGAAAAGTCTTCCTTTTGACAAATGAGATTTGTGTTAGGTTGGGGGCCTAAACCGAAACTCGACAATGGACTTGAAGCACGGCCCAAGGGCTATCGGTGAAGTTTTTGAAGAATTCGCCTTATTTTATGCCTTGGGCCTAGGATGGGATTGACAAAGATTATGGAATGGCCCAAAAACACTTCCTACAACAGACACGTTAGCACAATAAAAAGCATGCTGCAATAAACAAATAGCCCAGCAGTAAAGTATTCCAGCGGTAAAATGAAACAGAGCAGGATAAATTTCCAGCCGTTAATTAGTTCACAGATTAAGGAAAATATCTGCATCTTCAAAATCATCATCCACTGGTTCTAGAGAAAAGTCCTCTAATACAATAACATGAGGGAAAAACTTTATAGTAACAATTACATCATAACCTTCAACAGTAAATGAATAAACAAATATCATAGGTTCCATTACAACAAATAACAAAGAAGCTTAGTGTAAGATAAAGGGAGAGAGAGAGATTCCAGCTAGCGCAGTAAGATCATTATGATGCCAGGGTATGCTTACGGATATAGTATATGTAGTGAGTAGCGAGGGTCATTTTTGGGTAGTATAAGTAGTAAGTGAGAGTGTTTAGTAAAGCTGCTGGAGCTTTCTGCTAGGGATAGGTAAGAGTTTATAAGTAGAGGTGTGAAGAGTATTTGTGAGCTAGGGGTAAAGAACTTAGTTTCTAAGTTTGAAACTAAGAACTCAGAGGCTTAAAATCTCGTTAAGAGCTTAGAGAAGATTAGAAAGGGAGGAAACAAAGAAGTTTATGGGAGATTTCTTCTCTATTAGTGTATCTTTTAGTGTGTATTGGACTATGTTGGTCTGTGTTGGAGTATTAGTGGAGAGTTCCATTTATAGTTGAGTTTGAGGGGGTAATTAGCAAAAAAATCTCTGCCAAATCATCCTCAATCTTCAGAAAATCCTTGGAGAATCGTTTCTAGGATTTGGCCAAGAGTGGTAAGTTCAGCTTTAGAATTTTCTTTGCTGTTTTGGGTAATGGTAGCTAGAGTTCTGACTTAGCATTAAATGCTGATTGTCCTCAGCTAATGGGATTAGAGCATGAATTAAGCTAATGATCTTGGTTTTGCTACTGCTAGAATCAGAGCTCCCTAGAGTAGATTGTGTCACCCCAAGCCAGGTGTCAATCTTGGAGCCCTTTGTTGGGAACTCTGCTGGAGATCCCTTTGGTGCCCTCCAAACCACATTTTCCTAAGTTTTCCCATTTGGGTTCATGTATTTGGTCCATGAACCAGAAAGTACACATTTTTGGCATGATAATGAGCTGTTTTCAATTCATTCCAGGAGCTTTCATGGTCTGGTTATGGCTGCCCTTTTCTTTGACCAAATGGGTTGTAGAAGAAAGGGAAGATAGCTGGCTGAAGCTTCCCAATTTTATGTCATGTCATCTCAGCTTAATGTCACATGAGAAATGATGAAAATGAACTTAGCAAGAAAGGGTTTAACCCCTGCTAGACACGTGTCCTCCTCTGATCTGATTTGACAAGTTGGAATTGATGGTAGTGGGTCCCAACTGTCAGGTTGTGCTGAACTTTGACTTGACAGTTCACGTGAGCTTCAGCTGTTAAGATTTGCATGTGAGCTGGGCTGGCTCAATTGGGTCTTGTAGCTGAGCTTCTTTGAGATTGATCATCCTTACAAAATGAATAGTTTTGCCATGGGTGATATGCATGGGCTTTTATAAATTTTGTAAGAGAGGTATTTTTGAGGGATGAGTAATTTATATTTCTTATGAGTTAGGGACTTTAGTATATGAAAATATGTTTTTGCCTAGAAATAGTTTTGGGCTTTAAGCATAATGTAATTGTTTTTGCCAAAATAATATTTGGGCTTCGTAAACATGTGCCAAAATAATATTGGGCTTCATAAGTATTTGCCAAAATAGTATTGGGTTTTGTAAAATAGATGCCAAAATAGTATTTGGGCTTTATGAATAGTTGCCAAAATAATATTGGGCTTTTCAAAATAGCTGCCAAAATAGTATTTTGGTTTTGTAGGATTTTGTAAAAATATTGCCATGTAGCAACGGGCTTTAGGGTGCCGTGTAGCAATGGGCTTTAGAAGAGCCATGTAGCAACACGCTTTATAAAAGAGTTTTGTTGGGCTTTTTGGGTTTTGCCCACAAGGTAAATGATTTTGGGCTTTTTTGTGGAGATAGTATAATTTTGTGGCCCAATTTTGGTAGTAATGTGATAAGTATTTTTGTGAAAACACAAGTTGGATAATATGTGGGATATAATGAGTAATATTTGTGAGGGGGGCCCAAGATAAATTATGGAGCTTATATGAGAAATATTTGTGAGAGCCCAAGTTGGGTAATAATATGGAGAATATTTGGGTAATATATGGGAAGTGTGTAGGAAATATTTATGTGGCCTCAAAATAATTTATGAGCTTGTATGAGTATTTTTTAGTGAGTGGGCTAATGAAATTAGGGCCCAAAAATTTGTACCTCAACACCTAGTTTGTGTACTCTGTGTAGTCCTGCAAACACAGTTTCAACATGTTTCTTATGGATCAAATCTAATCTTTTTATTGTTATAATAAAAAAAACTAATCTCTTTATCTTGCAAATATACCGTTCTTAATTATTTCATCTGATTAGAAAAAAGAAGAGAGATTTTACCTTGTCACACTAGAAGTCTAGAACCACTCAAAATAAGGTGGTGGGAAGATGCCTCAATTTCTGATTTTCCTCCTGCAGGAAAAATACATCCGGGAAGTCCTGTTGTGGAAAATAGAATTCTTCAATGTTTTTTTTTTTTTTTTTTTTTTTTTTTTGAGAAAAATTCTTCAATGTTGATTTCATTTATATATTAATAGCCAAATTAATGTTTAAAACTTCTATAAGTATTGTTTCCTCGAAAACCTAGAATTACTCTACTTCTATTGATAGTAACGGTCATCAACTTTTGATATAGGGGCATGGTTTCATTTAGCACAAGACAAATGTTAAAATGTGCTTCAACCCCACCCCGGCAAAAAAAAAAAAAAAACAAAAAGGTGCTTTATCACCCTTCTAACATCTTAAGTTTGAGATTTTTTTTTTTTAAAATTGATTTCTTGATATTCCTAATGACTATTATGGAATGAGTAGATTAAAAATTAACCAACGTCAATAACAATTAAATAATTATTTTTAAACCATAATTAAATAAATATTGACTATATATTTTAAAATGAATTTAGTTTACCAAATTCAATTTAAGTTAACTAGAACTTACTATTTTAGTATCTATTTAAACTACTAATAATCTTGGAAAACTTATAGATTAAAAGCCATTGTTGTTATTTTTATTTTTATTTTTTATTTGGTAAAAGAAGTTAGAGAGTTGTTTTTATATAAGGTGTTTTGTGTCTGCTTAAAATAGGGTGTAAAGTATTTTTGAACCACATCAAGTTTGTATTAGAATGCCAATGAAAATTTCAATTCACAACCGCACCCCTTCGTAACTCTTTACAAACATTAATTTTAAACTAAAAAACACTCTTTTACGACAATTTTACAAATTCTTTGTCATACAAAGTAACAGTAACTCTCCATAACTTTTTACAAACATTCATTTAAAACTAAAAAACACCATTTTGTAACAATTTCTACCATCCTATTACTATACAAAGTAATTAGACGGATTTGCTTGATCTTACCATGAAGATCTCTCTTTCTAAACAACCCTCTATCATTTTAATTACCTTTATAAAGAGGCTTTGTTCTTTGTATTCCCCCCAAAATAAAAAAAAAAACAAAAAAAAAAACTCACAAACACACAGAAGAAAGAAAAATGAATATATTTGCAACAATGAGGCTTGACACCGGCATGGGTGCCGCACTCCTGTTCTTTTCTACTTGTGGCACTGTTTACCTCTTTTCTTCCTACTCAGGAGACTTGAAAGAATTCCTGTACACTGAAACAAGGGTGAACATCGTCTCCTTCTGGAAAGACCTTGGCACAGGGTTCTTCATTTTCGGTGCCCTTTTAGTAGAAAAAATTCCAAGTTCTAAACTATTGATCATTGGAGCCTTCACGAGAGGTGTTGGATTCCTGTTAATGTGGTTAATTATTCAGAGCCATATTTCAGTGAAAAAGCCTATGCTCTTTTGCTGCATTTCAGCATTCGTCTCCTCATTATCAGAGTTGGTAATCTCTTCCTATGTGAGATACAATTCAAAGTTTACAAAAAAAAACCCTCAAACAGTTTCTCATAATTTCCTCGTGTTATGTAAGCTTGTCTTCTTCCTTTCTCATTCAGATTCCAAATTTCGAACTTTTTGGGAAAAAGGAGGGCAATACGTTGATAGTACTAGCCTTCTTTCCGGGTCTGGTAACTATCGTTCTGTCTCCGTTGATCTCTAGGGCCACTCACGCGGATGGATCTTCTACCTTCATTGTACTGTCAATCTTATTTTGTGTAATCTTAACTGTAAAACCTCTTTTGGAGCCTAATGGGCTGATGACAGTTTCAGCGACCTTTTTACTTTATTCCATTTGGGTTGCCAATGTTGTGGTCGGAATGGTGTATAGCACCAGCAGGTCTGAAGAACAAAGAGACAAAAAAGATGCTCCAAAAGATGAGAAAGCGAAGACTGAGATATTCACAAAAGAGAATCTGAAGGTCATTATGTCCTTAAAGTTCATATCAATTTGGCTGGCTGGTGCTATTGGAGTAGCAATCACCACGACGGTGATTGATAACCTAAGGTTGGTAGCGGAGTCACTCTCGGGTGAACCCAAAGAGTTGGACCTTTTAATCTCAATAACTGCGTTTGCCAATTTTACTGGGAAAATGGTTATGGGGTTTTGCTCACTTTTTTTATTTAAAAAAAAAATTTCTCCATCTTTAATTTTGACAATCACACTTCTTTTTTTGACATTGTCTCTGTTTCTCGTGGCTTTCCCTATTTTACTTATAAATACCTATCTGATTTTTTTTATTATTGGGGCTTGCCACGGTGTGCAAGTAATTATGGTCTCAATCATTCTAAAAGCCCATTTTAAAAAGATTTTTTATATTTTATATTCTATATTCAGGATTTCAATACCTTGTTTCACCTATATTTTAAAAATTAAAATCCTTTCATCCCAATATGAAAAGGCCTCTCTGAATCAACTTCCCCCTTTTATACATAAAGATTTCAAACAAACCTGTGTAGGTGTGGGGTGTTTTAAAAAATCGTTCATTTTTTTTTCCATAATCTCTTTGGCCGTTACCGTGCTGTGGGTTATCATTCACATAATGGAGCAAAAAATGTCTACAACTGCACCGGAACGGCAAAAAATAGTGACAGATTCGGATTCGCCCTCACCGTCTCGCTCTTTCGGTTAAAGTTTGAGGAATTTGGATGTTTGATGATGTGAATTAAATTGGAAGGGAGAAGAAATATGATAAATATATGTTTGTGTACTGTATCTGTATGGGTGTGACGTGATATTGTGTATTTGTTATGGTTATGAAGACTTTATTTGTATGATATTATGTATAAGGACAAGGATGCTTCTTCATCTTTAACCAAATTTCTCTCATTCTCTTTGGGTTAAATACTTACATTTCTAGCGTGCCCCCTACATGTTCGTCATAATGTCTATGTGATTTTGCTTTTCAATTTTTATGTTTCTCTGTTCCTGATGTTTTAGTAACATAATATCCATCTTTTCACGAAGTGCATATATGAAACCCTGTTTTTTGTATTTCCACTTTTTTGTTATCATTTTCTGGAGTATAATCTTTGATTTAGAACATAAGGGCATTGAAATTGAACGGGCATTAAAAATTTATTCAATTTGAAATTTCACTCCTACATGTTTATATATAGCATTTTAATTAAAAGTTGAAACCTTGAGTGCAAAAGCTTAAATGCCCATGAAAATTTCATAGACAAACGAACCATTGAAAGGGTCCTAAATGTCTTATTATTCACCTTCCAAAGAATCTGGGAACATCTAATACCAAAGGGTTCCAACCCATAAGCTGGTTGAGGAGCCTTTATAACCCTTAAATAAGGCTTGAAAATAGATTAAGGAGAGTAGTAGGTCTTGTTGTGGAGGCAAATCTTTGATTCTATTTTAATTGCTAACGAATGTTTAATAAAATTTGTAGAAGAGTCCTGGAGTTATTTGCAAATTGGTAATTGAAAGGAGAGTTGATCATGTTAACTGGGAGAGCTGCTGTAATTTTTTGGCCAATATAAAGTTAGCTCTAACCTTTTCACCATATAGCTGTTCCACCAAAACCTAGAGCCTTAAGCCACATATTTTCAAATCTGAACAGAGTTCTCCTGATTTTTTTTTTTTTTTGATGGGAGTTCTCCTGATTTTATACTCAATGAAAATTTGTATAAAATTAAAGCACAACAATTTACCTATGTAATGCCCCATAGTCCAACATAATAGAACTGGATGATGCTATAAAATTAAAGCACAATAATTTACCTATGCAATGCTTTTAATTTTAATCATGCCCCATAGTTAGAATCATGCTCTGCGAATTTTTTAATTTTATAGCATCAGATGCAATGTTATCTTTTGTAATTTAATTATTTTAGTGAGGACTGCAATACCGAGTATGACTGAAGTACAGAATCTGTGTTGTCGAGTGGATCTTGATTCAGTTTATTTATATTCGTATGTTAGGTTCCTTATTTTTGTGATAAATCTCATCTTTTTATTTTTTTTATTTATTTTTTTATAACTTTTTTTAGGCTTATTTTTGTAGATCTTGTTTCAATGAAATATTCCTTCAAATTAACCGAAATTTTTTATTGAGTCTTATTTGTATTTATTTGTAATTTTGCATTAAAAAAAGAAGGTGCAAATGGGGTGCAATCCTAGTACAGGGGTAGTTGTCGTATCCAGCAACTCTCGAATGTTTGAGCTAGTTAACGTAGAGGATGCCAAAGTCCATTCATATAACAAGAACAACTCTTCCTGTGTCTGTGTTTAGTTTCATATTTAGTTATTGGTTGATCCCAAGCCTGGAAAAGGAGGGTAGAGGTAGGTTGATGGCCAACGTAAAATATAGGCACTCTATTATGAATGGATCTACTACAGAATTCCATGCATATAAGGATAAGATATTAAAAAATAATGTCACTTTTCTACCAAAAAAAAAAAAAAAATAATGTCACTTTCATCAAATGTAACTCATCATATTATATTCTGGTAATTTTCTCTGATTTTTTCTGTTTCACACTTTGAGCTTCTCTTCTTTTATGATTCTGGGTGTCATTACTTGCACTCTTACTTAATGCCTTCTTGCCTTTTGGATCAACTGTGGTTATAATGCATATTTGGAGTTTGCAGTTCTTTCAATCTTAACTTTAGTATATTAAATGCAAGATTTATTTTTCAATATAATAAAATGTCATAACCACTTATCAAAAAATAAAAATAAAATGTCAAATATCTGTTTAATTCTGTCTCTGTTGTTTTGGTTCCATCTTTTCAAGATTTGGCAGTCTCCAATGTCAACATTATTTCCTGTGTATAGATGTGCATTCGTCCTATGTAAGTTAAGTTGACTGGGCTAGATTGACTCTGTTATTTTTCGATAAGCTTATTTTGGAGTTGTCTTATGTAGATATACAAAGCTTAAAGGAATATCATTTTTTGTGCTGCAACAATTCTTCTATATTGGTAATTGTCAACCAATGATATCCTTGTAATCAGATCCTTTATTAGGAGTTTGCAATTCATTGTCATCTATGGTTCTTATGTCTTTGAATGTGGGTGCAGGTTTGTTTATTGTGTTTGTAAGTTTTACAAGGAGATTCAGAGCTTGGAGGCAGTGGAGAAGAGGTATAAGGAGTAGTAACTTTCTTTTTCGTGCTTTTATATGAAATTAGTTGTGCATAAGTACTTGTTACTAAATCTTGCTTTTCAGAATGTGAATGTGTTGTAAATCTATTTGAATTATTTTCTGTAACAGAGACTCTAGAACCTGTGGTGAAGAAAGATTCAAAGGGTTCAATTGATAGCGGTACTTTTATTTTCTCTTCTTTGATATTTGTGTTGCATCATTTTGGTTTTATCATGCCTCAGTGTTTGCCTGTTTGGGTTGGGTAGGAAGTAAAAAGGTTGGGAATGAGTGTTAAGGAAAAAGATTGTCATGGAGTTGACAGTGGATCATAATTGTGCTTTGCAATATGCCATGATTGATAATATTAGTTTTCCTAAGTATCATATTAATTTCTATATCAAGAATGTCCTTTTTTTGTTTTTTTTTTTTATGAACTCACAAAGAATTCCTGCTTTTCATTTATGAACTCATATGAGTTATGGTTTGATTTTTCAAGATTTTGTATTGCAATATTTATCCTTAGAGACTACTTGTTTGACTTTATGGAGCTCCATAATTTTGGCGTTGGATATTTATCAACAACAAACAAGTCTTAGTTCCAAAATTTAAGTTAACATCAAGGGAAGTTTCTAGAATTAATCTTTGGGCATTACTGAGACCCAAGAATTTAATGGAATGCGGCTGAAATTGGTACAAACGAACACATGCTTCAGTCAAGTGCTGTTATGTCTTTAGGGGTTTTTGTGTACCATGATGAGAATAAGAAATGCTAGGTAGCTGGCTTTCTTGGTTGCTTGTTTGTCATCTATGTTGATTACCCTCACTTGAACAGCACTGGCAAGTCATTGGTTTTATTGATGAATGGTGAGTTACTATTTTTTCTTTTCTTTTTTCTCATTAAATATTTTTGTTGATGCATAACCATTGCTAAATTCTAACCATGCATGAAGGAGAATGATTCATGAATCATTAAATACATTGGTTGGCAATGAAGGTAAAAATAGAAAAAGACACACTACTGACAATCATGTCTCTAAAAGGCAATAGCACAAGATATTGACTATTGAGTAAAAATACTCCATAGGTAATTTGATGGAGGAAACGGTACTTTATGAACTTTACCATTCAAACTCTAATAAGAGGACAATGGTCAACAACACTTAGTTTTTAAGACTATAACAATTGAAGTACCTGTCATAACAGAAAAAGGCTCTGCTAATGTATTAAGGTGCAATTTTTTTGGGCACATGCATATTCTGAAAGTGTATCTAATTGGGCTCATCAGTTGAGAAAAGGGGCATACGCCATTCAGCAGAACATCATAGCCTTAGCAGATTGTTATTATCTTTTCATATTTGATCCTCTGAGCACTTTACTCATCTTCTTGACACAAAAAGCACCCTGTGACTTGTCTACCAAGGTCTTAAATATTATCCTTGGGAAACCCATATATTGGGAAGTCCTATTTGTGTCCTGGTCGTGGAAAACTTTTAGGGATGGGTGTTCTCAAAAAAAAAAAAAAAAACTTTTAGGAATGAATTTCTCTATTGCTTTCTTTTTTTGGTTGCTTTTGCGTTCTACATCTGCAGGTGTGCATGTTTTCAGTGACTTTTGTGGAAACTTACTTCCTCTCTTTGCTAGGATAATATTATGTTATTTGACTTCATGCTTTTGCATTCTTTATTTTGTTTTTTGTTTTTTTTAGAAAAGTTGTTAGCAACAATTTTTTATTCCTTCAATGCAGGGCTTTTGAGATCTGGTGCCTTCATAACCCTGTTCACGATCGTACATCATTTGAAGGTCTTAATCTTTGAAAACTAATCTCTGTGTGTGTATAAAAAATTTCATTAAGGTTTTCATGAAGTTCAATTGCACTGTTGATTCATTGAATTGATAGATTATGTCTGTACTTCTTGTAGCAATTTGACCATCACATGTAATTATAACTATGATTTTTTACAATTATTTATAATTGAATCGATTATGCTGACAATAGATTATGAAATTTTTGGTACATTTTGAGCAAAAGTTGTAAGGTCATACGAGTTAGCAATGGTAAAACAGATTTTGACTGTTGATGTAAACTTTGCCTCCTAATCTCTCTAAGTATTGGAAGAAAGTTGTCTTTTTTACCTCTAGTGATTAGGTCCAATGGGAGACTATTTTTTTGTCTTATAGATATTTAGATTTGTCTTTATTTTCTGTTCTGTTTTCTTTTGTGGGTTTGAAATGCAAATTACATGTATGATTAAATGCTTCTATGAACTGTCTATGAGTTGCATAGGTAGTAGTACTTTTACTTTGTTATGTCCAAAGTGTAGCGGCTGGAGTTATTGGGTTCACATGTCTCTGTTGGATGTTCATTTGATTTGAATTACTTTATCTGTTACCTTTGATTCTTTGTTGTTTTTTTGCTTGCTTATTATTATCTAGTTGCTGAGTTGTTTAGGAATATTGGAGTTGTTTATCTTTATCCCTTTAAGTCTGTAAAGCTACTTATATTGCTTCATGTTGCTTCAATGAAATATATCAGAATATATATCAGCAAATTTGCTAATTGGGAGGTCTGGAAGAGACTCAAAGTTATTGAATTTGGTTAATGAGATCACAGTTCAATCACTTGACAAACTGAAACTACTGATGGCTTCCGTTTCATGAGTTTTTATATTTAATTAATATGTCGTTCTTAGCTTTTTTAGAATAAATTTGTGAGCTTTTATTAGCTTCCATTGTGTATATTTTGCTATGTAAATAGTGTCATTATTAGAAAAATTGCATTTTCTTATTGACATGCTATAAGTATACACACATTTGGAAGTTAATTGAACAAAAGTGTGCAGGAGCAATCATTTTCATGTGGAGATTTCAACTTCAACACATTCTATAAATTGGCTGCATCTTCCTCTTAGAACTGTATTAGCTATACTAGTCTAGTACTATACAGTAAAAAAAAAAAAAAAAAAAAAAAAAAACCTGTACTAGTACTGTTAAGAGTTCTTTTTTTTTTCACTCATTTCAAGATTTTACAGTAATTTGAAAAAGAATGGCTATTGGTACTTGGTGAAATTTGGTTTAATCTATACCTGGTCGATCATCATACTGTGATGCCAAGTTGCTTTTCTTTTTAAAGTTCAAGTTTTCTGCCTCTCTTTTCTTATTAGAGCAAGTGATTCATGTTTGTCCTATGGTTGGTAATTTATGTCTATAATTGTCAATCCTCCTTCAGTTTTAAAAGCTTTTTTTTGGGGGCGGATTTTGGGCCTAGCTTTGTTGTTATTGTTGTTTCTATATGTGGCTCAGAATTATGAGAAATGCCCAACTGAACCTGTATGCATGTCCTGTTTGTAAATATTGGAAGTTCCCATCTTTTTGGACTTTGTGGCATCCTGGCCACTTGTCATATTTCATGAATGAATTAAGAAGTCAATTGCATAAATCAGTCACTTTTACAATTGTTGGCATTGTTTTTAGTAATGTTTGATGTAGTTCCAGAAAGAGTAGGTTGCATGAAATGCACCTATTACTATTTAAGTGTGGTAGGTTATGTGGGAAAATCTCTTGTTTATGGCTTTAGTTAATTTTTATAATTTTACAAAAAATATTCTGTGTATAGAAAAAGGAGTAGGAATAATTACTAGATGATGTTGTTGCAGTTGAAGTTGTTGAAGATATGGATTGGTTCCTCTTAAAGAGTATTGGTCCTCTCTAAAAGCGTACTTCATAGCAAAGAAAAATAAAGAGCAACCACAACCTTTTGGTAGAGATACTTACGGTGGTACATACAGTGTATGGTTTCAAAGATGTTTGGACTAACAAGGAAATAGTTAAGAGGCTAATGCATGGAGGTGCAAAGGACTTTAAGTATTTGAAAAGTCTTTCAAATGATGATGATAAGGACTGGATACGACATTTACTTAGTCCCCATTATTTTATTCTTTTGGAAGTTGTGTATAAGACACATATTTTGGGTATTAACTTTCTCTCTTAATATATAACTTTTTAGTTGTTAAGAATTTTATAATAATTTTTTAGTTTGATATTTTGATTGTTGCAAAAAAAACCCATGCATTTGGGTTTCCTCTCTGGATTACTCAGAACTCTCTTTGCTAAAGTACAGAACCAATTTATTTCTAAAGTTCTTTGCCTTTTTGATTGAATTTTTTGGATGCTTATGATTTTTATCATACTTGGCGCTTTACTTGCAGTGCTGTGCTGGGTCACTAAGATTTTTGGGTATTGGGACATCAATGGCGGAAGAGGACACTTTTTATATTGTACGGAAGGGGATATCATTGGCATTTACAAGAGTTTGAGTGATTGCCAAGCTCAATCCAGGTCTTCTGTAATCTTTTTCAACCTAAAAATTAAAGTTTCTGACTTTATCTTTGTTTGGAAGTTACATGCAAAAGTTAATTCCTTCGTGGGTTTGTCTAATCATTTAGTCAAGTTTTTACATACCCAGTTGGATTTTCTCTTCTGGGTCTTCTTTATTTGGATAAATTTAGTGTTTGTTTCTATGGATTCCTTAAAATTTATTAGGGAAGTGAAAAGGAATTGTTTTTTTTTTTTTTTTGGCATTGTGTTTAAGACTAAGGCTTTCTTGCATGTGTTTGTTACATTGTTCAATTGACAGTGTGTAACCTAGGTTTCTTGTCCAAAAGGGTTAAATTAAGGTCAATTTGGATGGTTTTAAAGTCCATCTGTTGCTCTTTTTGCTTTCAAGCTCAAGCATGTGTTTATGTTAGAAAGTAATGTAATCTCTCTGAATTTCTGTCTTCAATAAAACTTAGTTGAACTCCTGGCTATGTTGTATTAGTATAAGATTGTTCTCACTTCTGAGCTTTGAGACTTTTGAGTTGTATCCATAGTCTGAAGAATGATTTAAGTTTAGTCTTTGTTAAATATCATGGTTTTACCTAGTTTGTTGGTAGCTGGTATGATCTTTCCTTCTTGTCACGGGCTAAATTATTAACAAATTCATTCATAAAAAACTAAAAACAGATGGTAATAAGGTTTCTTTTCCTTTATAGGTGTGGAATCCTTCCATAAGTGTGTACAAAGGATATTGCTTGTCTAAGGATGCTGAGGAGCACCATGCCTGGCATGGGCTTAAGAATGCTACTTATTCTGTTGGTGCTCCTGATGTGACAGATGATCTGTGTTGGCAAACTTGTTGCTTGCCCCTTTCAGGTTTGTTAATGAAGCACACCACTAAAGAAGAAGCTTGATTGCTGTTCCTTTGCTTTTCTTTTCAGTTCAGTTTTTACTGTTGATCATTTTATTGTTGTTCTTGGTGGACATAACAACCCTGCCCACCCCCCCAACCCCCCCCCCCCCCCCACAAAAGAAAAAAGGAAAAAAGTCGTTGAATCCATTGTGGTGTCTATATTTCATGTTTTTACTTGAATTATTGACTGTATGATTGGGGATATCATTTTTCTTTCAGCAACCAGCTTCCTCTGGAGTAAAAGCAGCTGACAAGGATTTTCCCACAAAGAGATTACAAGGAGTGCTTGATTCAGACAGTGTTGTAAGTTAAAATGGATAACATATGCTTCATTAGAAATTTGTGTCTGAAGACATAGTCTCTGTAGAACGTTGGAATCAATTGAAGGATATAGATTTTGAAAAAAAATTGTGGCAATTTCCAATGCAGACATTAATTTGAGAATCCAGTTCACAGTTTGTCAAAGACAAGTTTTGATGGGTTCATTAGAGACATTTTTGAAACTAAAAAAAAAATAAAAAAAAATGAAGAGGCAGGGCAGGGGGCACAGGATTTTAGAATACCCCAGAATGAATAGCATTTTTTCCAAGCTGTCATTTGTGAACATCTTGAGAACAAAAAAGGTGGATTGATATTGATGTAGTGGTGAGCAATCACTTTGTCTGCTTCTTGTACCACAGGAGGTGTCTAGATTAACTTCATTTTCAACAAATCCTCAAAAGAAACAGTTCAAGTCAGACTATAGCAATCAAGCTCAAGCAATTTCTTCTTTCGGTGTAAGCCGCTGACCTGATATTTACCATTCATGTACTTCCACCAGAACTAATACTATATGTATTTCTATACATGCATATATGATTATATATATAAATTTAAACTATTGATGTCCATGGATCTACTTGCATGCATATAATATGGTATTTTAATTTTGTATACATCTTGTTCCACTGATTACAAATATGTAATAGAACTATGGATGTAAAAAGGTTTAGTTCTCTATATGTATTGGAGAAATTTTGATGAGTTCATTAGAGACATTTTTGAAACTAAAAAAAAATGAAGAGGCGCGGGCGGGGGTGTGAGGAGGGACAGGGTCACGGGATTATAGAATACCCCAAGCTGTCATTTGTGAACATCTTGAGAATAGAAAAGGTGGATTGATATTGATGTAGTGGTGAGTAATCACTTTGTCTGGTTTTTGTACCGCAGGAGGTGTCTGGATCAACTTCATTTTCAACAAATCCTCAGAAGAAACAGTTCAAGTCAGACTATAGCAATCAAGCTCAAGCAATTTCTTCTTTCGGTGTAAGCCGCTGACCTGATAATTTACCATTCATGTACTACCACCAGAACTGATACTATATGTATTTCTATACATGCACATATGATTATGTATTTAATTTTAAAACTATTGATGTCCATGGATCTACTTGCATGCATATAATATGGTATTTTAATTTTGTATACATCTTGTTCCACTGGTTACAAATATGTAATGGAACTATGGATGTAAAAGGTTTAGTTCTCTATAACAGTGGAACTTGCCTGAATGCTTGGAAAGCCAAATTTGTCTAAGTCTGTTCTTTTGTGTAACTGTGTTGGGGCTCTTTATATCTTAATCTGGATTCTTATTTTGGATATTCATTTATCTATGAATGTAACTCCCCTCATTTTAAACAGTGATGTGGCTGTATATTGGTTTTGTGTATAATGTATATGCTTTATTGAAGAAATATGTTCTTGTATTTGCAAGTGAAAATCGCGAGTCTTGTTTTATGCAAAATGTTTTGGCATCAACAAAGTATAACATAACCAAGCAATTGCAATGTCACTGGTCCAGCATCTGGACCTTGCCTGTTAATAAAGGACCTGATCTTCGTGTTTTGCATGATGTTGAAGTATATGAAAGTCATCCAAGTTGCCCAGCCTTCCTGTATTCTTCTGTTTGGTGGTGCTTTGAAAGGAAATCCTGGACAAACTGGTGCAGGAGCTGTGCTGCGTGCTGAAGATGGAAGTATGGTATGCAGTTAACTGAAAAATATCCAGTGGTTTTAGGTTTCTGATCTGTATTCTTTAATGTAGCTCTTTCTAACTCTGAGCTTGGGTAGGTCTGCCGATTGCGTGAAGGGGTGGGCATTGCAACAAATAATGTTGCTGAATATCAAGCTGTACTTTTAGGTTTGAAACATGCTCTTAAGAAAGGGTATAAAGTATAAACACATTCGTGTCCAAGGAAGACTCTAAACTTGTCTGTCGCCTTAACTACTATATAATTGATTTTTTTTTTCTTTTTCCGTATAAATTGTTCTCATAGGTCCATCTTTTTCAAATTGGGCTTGAACATAACTGCAGCCTGTATAAATATATGTTCAATCTTGATTAAGAAATTACGAATCCAAAGAATTAGTCATGTTGGATTTTGGGAAAGAAAACTCCTTTGAATCAACTTTATTTATTTATTTTTTTATGAATATTGGGAATTAGAAAATTTCCTTAAATCAGTTTTTATGGTCATTTTATTTTGTGAATTATTAACTCCAATTTTGATTAAGAAATTACAAATCCCAAAGAATTAGTCATGTTGGATTTTGAAGGAATTAGAATCCCCACTTTATTTAAAATAATTTTGGGAGTCAAGGACTCCATTAATTGGGTAGAGTCAAGGACTCCAATTAAAAAGACATTGCACCACAATTTGAGAGAATTTTTATTTGGTAATTTTCAAATAGGATTTACGAGTCAGGGACTCGTATCTAAAGCTTCATGTATGGAGTTAGGAACTTCTCATGAAACCCAACCCTATTTGTTTTACCAAACAAATATTATTTGAAGAAGGGTGAGAGAGAGATTTTGGCAGCGAGAGAATTTTTATTTGGTAATTCTCAAATAGGATTTACAAGTCAGGGATTCGTATTTAAAACTTTATATATGGAGTTAGGAACTCCCCATGAAACCCGACCCTATTTGCTTTACCAAACAAAAATTCAGATTTGAGAATGAGGGAGAAAGAGATTTAGAGAAGAAAGGGACTGATGAAATCCCATATACAAACCTATGATGCGTACTCCTCCTCTGCTTAAAGTTGCTCTCTCTGTCCGTGCCTTTCTCTTTTTTTTCCTGTGTTTTTGCAGTGTGTGTGCTTACTGTATTTTCTTTGTGTCTTTCTTGTCAGTCCTCTCAATTTATAGAGAAATTCCAAAGGAATTGTTCTCTTATGACCTGTTTGGAGGTTTAGAGAGGGAGAAGAGTAGAGGGGAGTAGAGGGGAAGAGAGCAGAGGGGAATGGTTCCCCTCCATCTTGTTTGGATGTTTTTAAAATTAGTAAGGGGGAAGAGAGTAATTAGCCCTTCCCCTTGTTTGGATATTTTAAAAATTAGGATGGAGAGTAGAGGAAATGATTAAAACAGACAAATTTACCCATATTTGAAAATGGACTTGCAACATTGGTCTATGATTAATTTGTTAGAAAGGGTAAATTAGGGAATTTACTTGGACAATAATTTATCTACTCTACTTTCCCTCCAAATCTCTCCAATTTGGGGAAATTAAAAATGAGGGGTTAGAGGGAGTTGAAACCCCTCCAAACCCTTGCTCTCATTCTTTAAAAAACTTCCAAACAAGGTAATTAGATTACTCTCCCTCCCTCTACTCTACTCCCCATCTTTTTTTAAAAATCCAAACATGCCATTAGTTTTCTCTCAACTGATCAATTCATGGAGCACTTTGCGTCAATTTCTCTTCAGCAATTTCTAATTTTGTGTTCAGCCGTGCCCCACTATTTTTGCTCTTTTTTTTGTTCCGTTGCTTTTTAAACTCCCTCTCTTCCGCTTGTGACATCCCCACTTTTCAACTTTTCAGGCCCACTTTGATGAAACTTTGTTCCTTGTTTTCTGGTTGTGCCATTTCCCATTTCACTTTTAAGTTTTCTCTTTACTTGTTTCGTTTCTATCTTTTCATGACCACTCACATGGCTTTTATTTTTATTTTTTTAATATATGCTAATCATCTTTTTGTAGATGACCATAACTTTGGACCTATCCTATTGTTTAGTCCACAGTTACCGTGTAAATGTATATACCTATGACACTTTTTATTAAGTATTTTTTTTAGTTTCAACAGCAAGCAGGTGGATTTAAAAGCAGAAAATAAAAGAAAGGGAAAAAGAAAGGTTTAGACTAGATACCTCACCAAAAGCTTTCCAAGGTTGATTTTGACCGTTCTTCTCAGTCAAATCTATTCACAAATCGATAATAAAGTGATTAGCAACATTAAATTAAAAGGATTGGGGCTAGAAAAGGTTCCAATCAAATAAAATTGACTTGCGGGTGTTTTGTGAAAAACTCCATTTTGATTTACTATTTTCTAATAAATCTTAGGTTTTTCCGTGAGATTTTTGTGTGTTTTGAAAATGTACCATGTAAGCCTTTTTATAATTGAAAAAATGGGGTTTGAAATGACTTCCAAACAATGTGGGATTCATTCCAAAACTTAGTAATTATCGCAAAAAATTTGCATTTCTTATGCTTCTGAAACCCTAGCTGTGTACTTAGGAATGTGTCTGCGTACGCATGCTTTGGCTCACATACGCACGCCGCAACCCATGTACACAGGTCGAGGGCCACTTTTGTCACTTTATTTCCAAATATATATTTTTGCTCATTTAAAAGGTTATATTTTCCATTTTAACACTCTCAAAGTCAATTTAATATTTGATTGTGCTCTAAACTGGCTTTGGGCCTTAGAGTTCGAGCATTATTGGGGAATAGGGGCCCGAGTCGTAAGGGATACAAAATGTGATGTCTACAACTTGCCCAATAGGGTTAGGTGCTTAACACCTTTCCATCCTTCTATCTTAACTCTAAACCTAAATTCTAGATATACAAGGCCCTCTGCAAGGGCCCAAGTTTGGTTCTTTGACCTAAATTAGGTGGCGACTCCTATTAAACCTTTCAACTTTGGTCCACTCGACAGAGGCATATTCTCTAGACCATGGTGAAAGCTCATAGGCGGGCGCTTGCGCCCACAAGGAATGTCCAACCATGAAGGCAGAACATAGTAGGAATTGGTGTGTGACCAAGCTGGTTAAGATGGACAACATGCTTGAAGTGTGGAAACTTGTTAGAGAACTTCTCTCAAAACTTTTTGAAACAAACACGACTCGGGAACATGGAGGGATTTTTCATGGGTTCAAACTGAGACCGTAAAGAGGGAGTGGTGGTAAAGGGTCAAGTGGAGGTTAGTGGGTGGGATTCAAATCCTCTAGATTTCTTAGGGTACTCTACTAAATAGATTTCCTTAAATCTTAATCATCCTTTAATGATTTAATGGTCTAAATTTTGTCATATCAGCATTCCACTAACAATAATCTTAATTGTTTTGTTTGCAACATTATTTTATTATTTTAAGAGTATTGTTAGTGGAATACTGACATGGCAGAATCTAGACCCTTAAATCATTAAACAGTGGTTAAAATTTAAAAAATTCTATTGATAAAGTACCTTAAAAAATTTAAAGAATCTGAATCCGAGTGTGTCACGTTTAGGAACATATTCCTACCCCATTGGAATGGCATCGGCTAATATTTCTCCTTTAATAAAATAATGAAATGACATTTTTTAGTGACATGACAGGCTGATAGCTTATTTTTTATTATAAAATTCCACATATGCCATTTATGTTCCTCTCTTCCTCCCCTTGGCTATTATAGATAGAAACGGTGAGATAAATTTGGTAAGTAAGCATTATTTCACAATAATAAATTCATTTATCTAATGCGCTATTAATAAAATGATAACTGTTCTCATTACTTCTATAAGTTACGGCCATAAATTACTATTCTGTTGGAGTTGAACCAATACTACTTTAAAAAGCATAGTGCATACACCAAAAAAATCACTAGCATACCACCATCACCGCTGGTGTCATCCTTGATACCATTTAAGAATATGGGTGCCTTTGGTGGTCCTCGTGACAAGTTTAGTCATTTCATGGTACCACTGATTTTATTGCTCATCTTCGTCCCCTCATCTGAGAGTGGGATCTTTCAAGGCTTAAAGAACACCTGGAAAAATATTGGTAATCCGTTTCCATTCACTAGTACAATGAAACTCACCTCTCACATACCGGGTTCTATTCGTGTAGCATGTGTGTTGGACGAAGGAATTAGGAAAATGGCCACTGTTAAAACAGGTCAGACATTTAGTTTCGAATTTCGAGAAAGAAGCGTTGAAAGAAACAACATGATGTGTTTCTTGTGGCAGCGCGGTAGAGAAATAGGTTGGTTTTATCCATTATTATATGGCACTGGTCCTTGCGAGAATGTAACTCCTCATATCTGGAGCAAGTTTAGACGTCTTTGTAAACGGCAACTTTATCCGACACATGTTGTGGGTGCTGTACGAACCAATAAGGAAACTGAAAAATTTACTTATGCCCCGATCAAGGATAAATGGTGGTTGATCATCTATCCGGATTCAAAGCCATAACCTTCACACAGATCAGAAGTACCTTAAAAATAATATATATATATATATATATATATATATGTATGTATGTATGTATGTATGTGTATTATAATTACAAGTGGCTATAGTTAAAATATAAAATGTATTAATTAGTCACTTAATTGATACAATCTTTTATTATTGAATAAAAAACATGAGGTTCTAAGTCCAAATCTTGTCTACACCAAAAAAAAATTCATTGATGTCTAGTGATAGTTATTTTCGCGATTGTAGACATCTCATTTTGTAACTCTCATTTAACCTCGCTTGCATTACATCATGCATCTCATTGCATCACATCACAAGAAAGAACTGTAATTTTGACCATTTGATTTCTAATTACATTACATGGTATAAATCTTAGAGTCATAACAATCAAAACAACCATTCCTGAGCCTTAATCAGACAATCGAACAGAAAGATATCAAAGAAAAAATTTTTAATGGTGAAATGCATTTGCATGAATTAGGTCTCGACTATAGGTGAGTATGAACTCTTAATTCTTTTTTTGAGTGAAAAGATAGAAATTGATGAACTCTTAATTCTGATTGGCCTATTTTTAGTCAAATTTAAATTAAATGATGTGTCATAATGCTATTAGTTAAGGGAATAGCTTATGGTAAGGTTGCATGCATATGATTTAATCCAAAGACAAGCATTTATTGATTCCTGTAAAATTGGTAAAAATTGATTAATTAATTAATTGAACATATTTGGAAATTTGCTAAGTTGATCCAAGGAAGCATGCTATTGATCAAACCCTGATATTTCCAATTTTATTGAGTTTGGCATAGATAATTTAATTTCCTCGGGGGACAAATATAGGTTTGGATTTGTGCTTACCTTTTGATGGTTAACCATATGCTATGCTTGAGTGCTCTTTGCTTTGATATTTATCTATGCATTGTTTTTGTATCTTGTGTCATGGGTAGGGTGTGGATCTTGATTCCTTGGTCAAGGTTCACATCCTAACACCCTAGCTCAATAAAGGGTTTGAATTAGAGTCTTATTTGCGTGTTTATGTTTGTTTGGCCTTTTTTGGGAATGTTCTTGGCAAGGGAAATTAATTTTGAAAAGGAAACTAAATTGAATGGAGTTGGTAACACATCAAGACTATGCCAAACTTGAAAATTTTTGAAATATTTTGGTCCACATTTACGACCAAATTTAATCCCTTTATTCTTCCACCATGGTTCACATGTTGGCGCTCATCATGAGCAAACTTTGACATTGTATCACTAAAGTAGCTAAGACTAATTGTTCATGCATCTGAGAACTACCAAGTGAATCACCAAGGCTGAGGTGGTCCCAATATTGTTGGGAATTTTCTTGAAAATGAAAATGAACAAAGTTAGACCAAGGCTTTGCTCCTAGTACGATATGATAAAATTGGAGAATTTTCACATCTCTCCTAAATGAAGGCTTGGTTTGCCTTTTTCCATTATCAATCTGGAAATCAAACTTAGAAGGAATGCTTCAAGTAGGTTACAGGATCGTTCGATGATCTTGCAAAGAAACTGTTTTTGGAGGTCAAGCCAAAACTCAAGATGTTGTTGAGACTACTGTACAATACAGTACACCAGCCAAGGCATGGGAAAGTGTCAATGTGGCACGATATGGACCTTACAGGTGGAGTGGCTGTGAGCAAGGGAGAGGAAACGTTGGCTACAAGATATTACCCTTGGCCCCGTGCGAATGGCATGACCACCTTGGGAAGGGACTAAGATATGCATCTGATGTGGGTACTCAAGCACTCATGAAAGGGAGATAGTGATCTTCTAAGGTTAGGTACTATGGAAACACTCCTTTTTGGCTGAGTGTATGTTGGACCACTTTGGAGGCACATGTATCATCCTCAGCACCTTTGATGTCCCACTCATTGCTCAAGAATTGTTCCCTATGCAATGGCAAGGTCACCTACCCATGCCATAATCCTAATGTTGGCATTATCTCTCTCCTCCAACCACCAAACAGTACTTTAGCTGTAGTAAGGTCCAAAATAAGGAAATGATGACTTGATACATGTCTTTGTACTCAGCCATATTCTTCAGACTATAAGAGGAACGCGTTGCTAGAATATTAGGGCAAGAACCTAAATAGATCTTTGGTGAAAAGAGTAGAAAGTTAATAAGTAAGGTAGAAAACAAGGTCTCTCTTTTGAGGAAGAACACCCTTATTGTACAAGAGATACCCTTATTCCCCATGTAATACAAAGCTGAACAGAGCAAGAGTGATTCTCTCTTGCTCAAACCGTGGTTTTTCATCCCTTTCTTAGGGTTTTCCATGTACATCCATTGCCTACTTTACATTCTTGTAAACACTTTCTTTTTCTCTAGATATTTGGTTGTCAAAGCTTGCATTTTGGTCACTTATGAGCTTTTCATCAAGATGTACTATTAGATAACTTATTTACTCTCCCCTATAAGTCCAAATCTAACTTGCATGTACATTTTTGACGACTCTACTGGGGAATATCTCTGGTTTTTTCTTCCTTTTTGAGTTGGTTTTTATTCGCTTATTTTCAGCTACTTTCATCCTTTTGATGCCTCCAAGGAAGAAAGGCACGGGAGCACTAGCTAGTTCGGGTGAAAACTAGCAAGTGGAGCCAAGTGCAAATCATATATCCATGCACACCGAAGGCACAAAGTCTTCCAATGAAGTTGGTTAGCCTGAAAATAGAAATATTGTGACAACTATTGAGGATCTCTAGCTTTCTCAGACTATCATGTAGGCAGAATTCCAGTCTCTACGTTAGGGGATGTTTATACCTCAGGTCCCACAAGGTGGTCAGGGTCTTCGGGCATCTCCTTATTTGACTAGGGAGGATATTACGGCTATCTTGTTCGAATTCAAGAAAGTAGAAAGCACTGTCTATATTGATACTAGGCCTTCCTATCTCGAGGAGATGGCTGGTAGGCCTTATCCTGTCAACTATACTCCTCCCATCTTTCCTAAGTATGATGGCATGATAGGGAATGCTAGGGAGCACATCAGGCAATATGTAGATGCATTAACGGCTCATTCCCATGATTATGAGCAAAGGCTTAGGGAGTTTTCTAAGTCGTTAGAAGGTCATGCCTTTACTTGGTACACTAGTCTTGCACCAAGGTCATTTATGAGTTGGAAAGATATGACAACACAGTTCATAAAAAAGTTCCTTGATTTGGAAAAGAAGCTCATGTTGTCAGATCTACAATAAGAAAAGCATAGGGTGTCTGAAGGACTGCTGGATTACATTCGCAAGTTCAGATGGCGAGAAAATCAAGGAGAACAAGTCAAGGATGATCTGGAATGCATCTGGAGGTATAGCTGATGAGGATGATGCTCTGCTCCTCTTGCCACGACCTCTTAAGCTTGAGGGTTGTCCTGTAGCTTCTGTCTCAGTTTCCATTGGTTCACCTTCTTCTTGGTCACCTTCCTCTTCATCACCTGGGAGACGAACTCTTATCCTTGTAATGGTTAGAGCGCTGATGGCTGAAGGAGTAAGCCTGAGGCTGATATCTTGAGGGATTTGCACACCTTTTAATCTAAAAAGCCTCATAAGAAGGCTGGGAAAAATCAGCTTGGCCCTGGAGGTTGTTCTAGTCTCATCAACAATGGTGTAGAAGATATAAGCACTGATGTCTATGTAGGTGTTCTCCTTGAGCTCCATAAGGAAGATACCTCTAGCATTGTTGATGGTGGTCAGCTTCCTCACTAGGTACAGATTAAACATCATGATGGTTGTAAGACACCTCATGTCAGCTGGGAAGGTAGTAGTGTTAAGGCATTTCCCTTCTCTAACTCCACCAATATGAGATTGGACAGTTTCAATGGATAGCATCATGTCCTTGTAATGGGTGAAGTCATGGTCATCCAAATCTCCAAACCCTAGCACCTCATCTATGTCATCTACATCTATGGTGAACTCATGTCATCGTATCCAACAATTTATCTCATGCTCTCTTCACATAGCATTAGCATTAAACTCCCTGATCAGAGGCTCACACACTCCAGGCAAGTCACTCAACAACTTATCCCAACCTCTGCCCTGAAAAAAACTTGGAATGAAAGTATCCTTCAAATCCACCAAGTCTACAAATCTTTCTTGAATGATGGTTGCCTTCATGTAGAACCGAGTGTATCTCTCAAAATGTTGAGGAGACCTGAACTTTGTATTGTCCATCTTCAACCTCTTGTCGCCCTTTTTGGCAGTAGTCTTATTCTTTGTAGGAGTCATCTGCAAAACCATAGCAGCACAATCCACAAAAAAAAAAAAAAAAAAAAAGCACAATAGATGGAAACTCAAAAATTAGTAACAGGTTAGTAATACTGAAAGGAACATAAACTTATACCAAATATTCAGTCTGTAATCAGTTTAGAAACAATATGGCATGAGATAACCCTAAACAAAAGAGCATAGAACAATTTTATCACCAACTCTTAATCATAACACAGAGTGACAGTGTGCATAGAAACACAACAAGAACAGCCTAGGGTACACAGCCAAACATATAAACTAATATGCACTAAGCAAACATAGTGAACCGAAGACACCCACAAACAGTGTAAAACACAAAATCCCTAAAATTTAAGCACATGTCTAAAAGACATATCTCAATGGGTATGATATGTTCAACACAAGATAGATCAGTCAACATACTCAAGGATAAAAATCACTCATGATAACAAGAATATATCGCATCATATAAACAAGACCAACATAACCCATTCAATAAAACCCAACAAAATGAACCCATCCCATAGCCAAATCAACACATATCTCAAAACCAAACAACAACTCAAAAATCCAAGAAATCAGGGTAATAAACATGAAATACTTAAAGAAAATAAGAAAACCCATACCTTTTCTTGAAGATTGATGTTGAGATGTTGAAGAAAAATGGAGTTTTTGAGACACACGGTGAGATTGAGAGAGTGTTGAAACGGGGAAGACAATGAATAGTCACAAAAGTTCGAGGGAAAACTCAAAAGGTTTTAAAAACTGACTTATTTGCGCAAAACACGCGATTTTCGCGACTGATTCAAGTCACGTTCAAGTCGCCAGGTCAAGTCGCCATAACACTTAGAATAAAAATTTTGAAAAATTTTTCTAAGTGTTTTTCGCGACTGAAAGTTCCACCCGCGAGAGAGTCGCGAAACTTTCGGTATAACTCTCGCGACTGTACCTCCACTCGTGAACAAGTCACCACATCAAGTCGCGAGAAACCTAAAAACCTAGATTTTGAAAAATTTTCTAAGTATTTTTCGTGACTGGGACATTGACTTACCAGTGAGTCGCGAAAACCTACTGTATGAGCCCGTGACTGGGGGCAATCGGCTGGACTGACCCGCGACTAAGTCGCCAAAACAGGGCAAAACTGTTTTTGAAGATTTTGACAATTTTTTGTAAAAACAAAATACTTTCCAAAAACAATTAAAACACTCAAAAATCTTTTTGTGTTTGATCAACAAAAATTAAGTATGAGAAACACATTTAATCAAGTACAATCACACAAATGAATAAGGCATTCATTGAACATAGACATGTGTGATATGTGCGGGTACCAAAAATGAGATAGTCATTAGTCCAATGTGAAGCTTCAATGATCAATTCAACCAAGGCATACACAATTAGCACTAAGAAAAGTGAACTATCTCAATTATAGAAATATGCATATATGACCTCCCACATAAACTTGAAACATAACTTTGAAACTTTTCATTTGGCTCCATATACATCAAATCATTTGATCTTTTTGAATCAATACATCTCATTGTGAGATCGATACCTGAAATTTTTGATATTTCAATTGATGAGTTAGCCTTTGGCTTTTTGGGCATCATACATTTTTCACAAAAGTTGCTTTCCCTTTTTCCTAGTCAAATTCTAGTATGTGCGAAGGCTTTTGCAGCTCAATATTTCTTTTCATTTGGAGATTTACATTTGTTGAGCTCTTTATTAAAAGAAAATAAAAGAGTGGGAAGATATATAGGCACAAGTCTATGTATGTCTCAAGATCAACAAAACCATTGACTAATCATTCATGACAAGTTTGAAAATCTATTTACAACAGTCACACAGATTTCAAGATTTCTCCCACAATGATATGAGTGCATAGGATACAAGCTATGCTCGTAAATGCACAAAGCCATTAGCACAAAAGTACAAGGCAAAACATGCTTGTGACAAAACACAATAATGTCGATCAAACTTTTTAGATTTTCTACTTTTTATGTGTTTTTTTTTTGGATTTTTGACATAAAAGCAAGAAAAGATTGACCAAGAACAATGTAAAAACATTTAAAACAATTGCAAACAAACAAACCCAAAATTTTTCAGCACAAGCTAGAACAAAAACAAAAAAAACACACAACCAATCAAAGTCACAAAGCATAGGAAGTATTAATGCATGGACATGTTATAATACTTATGCATGAGTACCCCTCTTTAACCACACGACATGTGCGTTTTGGGTGATATCCTTAGAAGATTCGGTACGAGAGTTATGGCTGTTAAACCTTCTTGAGAAGCTTGCCAAACAGGTGGTGAATGCATCAATCATCTTCATCACATCCATCATTCCGGAATCACCATCTTGACCTCTTGATTACAAAACAGCCCAATTCCTTTTGTCATTTCTTGGTCCTCTTGACCTTTGATCACTTGCATTCTTCAATGCTCTAAGCTTATGACAATTTGGTTTGGTGTGTCCTTGAAGTCCACAATGATGACAGAAATGTTGTGTTCTCAGACCTCTTTGTGACTTTAGGAGTGATTTCCCTTGAGCCTTAGGATTGACCACTGGTTGGTTATGAGGCTTATTCAAAAATCATTGGTCAGTCACATTCCGCTTCTTTTCCAGTTTCACTTTCTCAACAACTGAACTTTCTACCACTGGTTCCTTAGCTTTCACGAACTTCATATCTTTGGACACTTTGACACTTGAACTACTCTCTCCAGTGTATCCCAATCCACTTTTGTCAAAGAAAGATTTTTGATGAGTAAGTACTTCATCAAGCTTCTTGGAGGAAACTCGCTCTACTTTAGCATTGGCTTGAACCACTTCTAGCTCAAGAAATTTTGTCTTTAAGTAGGCTTCAGTCAACTCTCCATTTAGTGTCTCCATTTCACATTTGGTCTCCTTGTATCGCACTAGAAAACTTCTATAATCTTCCTCTGCCCTCTTCATCTTTTTAATGGCTGCGTTAGCCACTTTGGCATATTCACCGATCTTCTCAAGGAGGGAATTGTAGGTCTCTTGCAGTCCCATTTCTTCTTCATCTTCCTCGTATTCAGATTCCTTAACTATCCCAATTGACTCCAATTTAGTGTGCTCACCAAGCTCTTCCACTAGAGCACTCAAATCATCCTAAGATTCCACATGAGCAATGGTCATGAATGCAGAGAAGTTTCCCTCTCCATCACAGCTTTCATCTGAATCTGAATTAGAGGAATCGGAATCACTAAGAGTAGTGGCATACACCTTGCCCTTCAATTTCAAATAATTGGGACACTATTTTTTGAAATGTCCATGTCCGTTGCATTCGAAGCAAGTGATTCCTTGAGAAGATTGAAAGTCCTTCCCATCTTTCCTCTTAAAATTCTTTTTCTCCTTTCCAAAACTAGGGAATTTTCCTTTCTTAGCAAGTTTTCCACTCTTCTTGAACTTCAAGAACTTTCGAAAATTCTTCACAAGATATGCCACATCTTTATCGACAACATCCTCATCCGAGTCGTGAGCTTCTACCCTCTCATTAATTGTCTTAAGAGCAAGGGATTTGCTCTTCCTTTGTGATGGCAATGACAGCTCATATGTTTGAAGTGAGCCAATTAGTTCTTGAACTTTGATATCATCAAGGTCCTTGCTCTCTTCAATTGCTGTAACCTTTGCACGGAAGCTCTCCGGCAATGATCGAAGGATTTTCCTCACTATTTTTGAGTCTTCTGTCTTTTCACCCAAGTTGAACTTGCCAACAACTACCTCATTCAGCTTGCTATAGAATGAGTTGAACAACTCGTCTTCACTCATTTTCAGCTCTTCAAACCGAGTGGTTAGCATCTGCAACTTAGTATCTTTCACCTTCTTCGTGCTTTCATAGGTGGTCTCCAATATCTCCCATGCCTCCTTGGCAACTGTTATGTGAGAAATCCTGTGGAACTCATATGGAGAAACACCATAGAAAATTGCATTCAAGGCTTTACTGTTAGCATTAGCTGCCGCAAGGGCTGCCTTATCCCAAGTGGATTTAGCGGCCTCCGGCCTAGTCCATCCTACTTCTACGGCATCCCAAACAGTATCATCAATTAAACATAAGAATGCCCTCATTCGGACTTTCCAAAAGGCATAGTTGCTACCATCAAAATATGGTGGAACATTTAAATATTGAGACCGGTCCATCTCAAATGGGGTCAAGGATCGCACTAAGGTAATCCACAACAAGTGCACCCGCTCTGATACCAATTAAATGTTCAAAATGTGTATAAAACACCCTTGAACGTTTAGACCCCTAAATAACAAATTACCAATTCAAGCTTATTAACAAACAATGTACGTGCAGAAAATGAGAATAAGCTAAAACAGAATTGATAAGAAAATCTAAACCAAATAAAATCACATCCACAACAAAAATTAAATAGAAAAGATTAAGGGAAGAGAGATGCAAACACAAAGACAACACAGCGATGTGTTATTGAAAAGGAAACCGAAGTCCTCGGCGTCAATAATCCACTAGAGAATGAAGTTGGGATACATGAACAGTAAAAGACCCTCCAAGCCTAATCTACCAAATATATCTAAGCCCTCCAAACTTCTTGCTCCAACGAGGTTGCGCCAAACCTTTGTCTTTTCTAGATTACCGAATCCCGCTATAGCCCATAGCATCAACCAATATCAATTGGTCCCTTCCTAACTGCTTCCCAAGCACCAAAAAGCCTTCTCACAGATATGGGTATGGTGAGAAAAGGATTTGGCTAATGTACCTCTCAAGGATGTAACAATGGAGAGGGTGAGAGAAGAGGAATTTGAAGAATCAAAGGATGAAGATTGTGGATGAGTTAATCTTGTTTTTCTCTAGGGTTTTTCTCTCAAAATTCTCTCTGGAAGCTCTCTACATTTCGTGGGTATAAGGGGTATTTATACTGGTGTGTGTTTGGAATAAGAAAAATTAGTTTTTCCCAAATGCAAAATAATACATTTTTATCATTTTCAAGGAATTTAACTCTGAAGCTGATGCTCAAGCAAACCAAGCTATAAATCTCAAGGGTGAGTGCATTTTGAGCTCCATTCATTTTCTGTTGCTTTACTATTTTGCCTTTTTTTTTTTCTTTTCATATCTTTGTTTTGGCCAGAAGTTAGTGAATCTTTTGCTTATGCAGATGGGCAGGTTGAAGAGGATTGTAGGAAGATGTAGTAAGAAGCTACATCCGTTTTTTGATTGGCAGAAATGCTATTACCTGACTTTTTTGGACTTGTTATCCTTCAGGCTAGAATCTGTGATACCTTCTGCAGGTGATGTAAATTTAAGTACGCTTAGTTTACTAGAATCTGCTAGATAAATTGGGGCAGATTGTCTTTTGATGATTAATGGGATACTATTTATTATGTATTATATTCAAGCTTTTGCTTCATCTGTTGTCCTCTAGTCTATGAAGATTAGAGATGTTTCAGTGTTAATTGGCAATTTAGAAATCTGTGAATACACAGAATACATGTGTAATATTTATTCCCCCCCACCACCCATACACCCTTGCTTCCCTTAAAGGTGTTGAATTGTCCATCACAACATTAAGGTTTTGATACAACGGACCGTAACTCAAGTGACCTGATCAGCACTGAAATCCCTCTCTCTTATTTAGCTATTTGTTTTAATTTACAAAATCTCCTAAAATCCCCTAATATCTTTGAGGGTTTTAGGATTTTATTTGGTTAAATCATACAATTTTTTTTTTTATATTTTGGAGATTTTGTAAATTAAAACTTCTGCTTATACCAACAACTCATCAAAAATGATATAATTCATTAGAACTTTTATGTGGGTAACTAACACATTTCCTTAAATTTGTTTTTTAGAATTTCCATTTGTTATTTTTATTTTTAAAGATTGAATATTGGAGCTTGGCCTGATCTTACTTGATTTCTATAGCGTAGAGTTCTGCTGGATTTGTGTTTAAGAGCTTTTTTTTTTTGTTGGTTTTGGTTGGATAGTGATTACTGGTGGTAGGTGCTGACTTGTTGTAATGGGGGTTTAGTTGTAATCCGTGACTTTGCGCTGCTAAAATGTTTCTGAGTTGATGAATTTTTTTTATTTTTTATTATCATTTGCTGGGTGTGGTTCTTTGGGCCTTAGTCTTAATCTGTTTTGTTGAATAAAATTTGAATGCTTTTAGTTTCAAAATATGAAATCTATGTGAACTATCATAGGGAAACCTTGACTAATTTGAATGCCTAATGTAAGTTTGGTGACCTTGACTGATTTGAATGCCTAATGTAAGTTTGGTAGACACCAAGTTCATGGTTGCAACTTGAAATAAGCTTTCATGCATGATTTTCTGGTAATTCATTGCTTGATTGCTAAAGAGTTATGGTCTTTTGGAAGGCATAGTAGTGTTACTAGAATAGCCGCTCCCCTTTGGTTATATGGACAATATGGAGAAGTTTGCCAAGACTTGAAAACTATTCAATGCCTTAAGACCTGCTTATGCTGTGGCTATAGAATGTTGTAGTTTGATATTTATGCTCTATAGCTATAGTACACATTGCATTATGTGTCTCATATTTTACACGAGTTACATTAATGTGCTAAGTAATCTACCAGTGCCATTAATTAGCTGTATATTAGTGGGCTACGAATGATTGTAAGTTGGCATAAGTTAATGGTGGGGATTTTGAAGTTAAAGACATGTTTAGTTCTTTTACTGGTTTCACCTATTTTGTAATAGGTGCAATTGCTTTGTGTGAACAAGAAATGCATAACATGTACGGATTTGGCAGTGTCTGGTTCTTTTTAGCTCTTTTTCTTTTGTTGATTTTGGATATGCAGGGAATTTATTTACGAAAATCTTTGTTAAAACTTAGAAGTTTTGAAGGTAATGCTTAGTAACTACGGAGTATTTCTTAACATATTCAAGTATCTGGCCTTAGGCTAACTTATATTCTCCTTTCTTTTTTTCATAGAATGCAGTAGAGAGACCATCATTCTTTAGAGGTTGGGCAAGATTAAGTCACATATGTTTGTAAAGAAATTGGTGTTGAAACCCTTTTGTTAGGTTCTAAATGTTTAGAACAATTGGCAAATCGTGAACACAAACTTGTCTAGATATAGATCTTAGGTTTTATTAGACAATGCTCAAGGTGATTCAAGTCAAGATTCAAGAACATACAAGCTGCAGGAAGAAGACTTCATATTCTGCCTGGTTCGATCGATCGAAGAACAGGCTCGATCAATCGAAAATCGTATCTGCAGAATTTTAAGTCGGCCCAAACAGCAGCTTAAGCCCATTAAGGATTAGGGTTTTAGATCTACTTCTCCCACTATATAAAGGAAACCCTAAGCCACGTTTTTGAGACTTTTGAGAGAGAGAAGAGAGTGTCTCTTTTGTATCTAGGGTTTTGTACCCAAACCTCTCTAAGTCTTTGTTGCTCATATTGCTGTTTATGTGAATCTCTTGTGAGATCTTTGAGGAGCTTTCCTTCACATAAACTTAGGGTTGTCAACATCTTGATGATCAACTCAGTTGCTGCCATTGGAGCTTAAAGAATAACAAGCGTGGGTGCTTGTAGCTGATTGGAGAATCCAAGAAAGAAGGAGTCCGTGGATTCGGAGCTTGCACGTGGTCGTGTCAGTAAGTTCTACTGGTAGGTAACATTAGGAAGTCGAGCGGGGAGCTTGTAAGTCCTTTTGTATGAACTTTGATTCTTTCAACATAGTGGATTCAGGTTTACCTTGAGGATAGCTAGGTCAAATCCTCCCCAAGTTTTTACTGTGTGGTTTCCTGGGTGATCATATCATTGTGTTATTTATTATTCCGCTGCTTTATATTTCTGATATGATTGTATGTTTGTGATAACCTAGAACTGCATAATTTGACTAAGTTAATCACTTGGCTAATTAACTAGGTTAATCCAATTGTGGTTTAAGGGGTCTAAATTTCCAACACCTTTCTTTACCTTTCTTCATTGTGGTGATCTTATTGTTTGAAGGTTGTAAAGGGAGCTATCGCTCAATTTTAGTGAAGTTTCAAATTTGACAAATGCTACCTCCTTTCTAGTTTAAATTAGGTAAGATCATCCACAGGAGTTATTTTTTAAGCTATTTCACACCACAAAAAGTTACTTTATCTATTTTTCCTACTCATTTTACAAATCATCCAGTAGCAGTGGATCTATTTTAGCTTTCAACACAATAACCACCCACAACCACTGCCAAAAATCCAAATTAGCCAAAAACCACCACACAAATCACCTCCAACATAGCCACGACACCCACAAAACCTAGCCACCATGAAACCCAGCCAAACCGTCACCACGAAACCCAGAGAAACCCACGAAATCCAGCCACACCACCAAAGTCGAATTCCTGGATCGACGATAAAGCTTGGGTCGGCAAAGGAGCTTGGATTGACAATGAAGCTTGGGTCGAAGGTGTGGGTCGGAGGTGTGGATCGGTGGCGTGGATCGAAGGTGTGGGTCTGAGGCATGGATCGGCGGCTTGGAGCTTGGGTTGGCTTAAGAGTTCGACGGAGTGGGTCAGTCGATGGGTCGATGACGTTGAGCTTCGATGGGCCGGTGATGTTGAGGTTTGAATCGGGCTGGCGACAATGAGACAAAGAGGTAAGAGTTCAGAGGTGAGAGTTTGAGAGAGTTGAGAGTTCGTGAGTTTGAGGGAGTTGAGTGTGGAGAGTTTCAGAGTCTTGAGAGTCTTGCACGGGTTGGATAATAAAATAATAGAAAAAAACAATCAAACAAATAGTATTTTAAACGGATGGAGAATAAAAAAGTATTTTTTTTAGCTCTCAGCTACAGTATACAACCATATATAGTTGTGCACTATAGCAATGAAGGTAAAAATTTTACTTTTAGCACCACTATTGCAACACTCTTTTTATATATCGTGGCGCTAAAAATAGCTTTTAAGCACCACTATTGTGGATGCTCTAATAAAGGCGAAAGACTTTGCAGAGTATGTATTGTTGTATTGTCCAATTTTGTGGCATTAGTGTTCTCATTCATTTATTAAAAAATGGATAATTACAGTAAATCCACCTGTGGTATGACCCGTTTTCACTTTGCCTACCTGTGGTTTAAAACTTTACACTTTGCCCACCTGAGGTTAGTCCCGTTAGCCTTCCGTAACCCACCTCTCCATTTGCCGTTAGAAAAACACATTTTTAGGCAAAAACATATATAACAAGAATCAAAAAGCTAGGGTTTTTCATTGCTCTCTTATAGTCTTATATATCATCGTCATCAGGAAATTTAAGAAACGCAACTAGATGGAAGAATCACCAGGTGGGGGAATTCAACAACAAGTAGACACTTCAACAGAAAATTAAAATCAAAGTACTGAATCTCACAAGGAAGCAAACACTTCAAGTGGAAATGAAAATCACAATAAATGGTTGGTAGATAACATCGTAGCACAGCTTGAAAGGCCAACGACTTCATCAATTGACGATCATATCACCAGAGCTCCAGATCACATTCGCAGTGCGAATCCACAAGTTTACACTCCTAAGGTTATTTCAATTGGCCCTATTCATCACTCCAATGCAAAATTACAACCCATGGAAAAGCATAAAGTAGCATACCTTAGGTATTTCATTGTTCGGGTTAATATAGAATTAGAGAAGTTCCAAAGCACTATAAAGGAGATGGAAGCAACGATTCGCTGTTGCTATGCAGAGACTATTGTGTCTAGCATGAGCAGTTATGATTTTGTGAAAATGATCCTGATGGATGCGATCTTCATTCTTGAGCTTTTCCATAGATATTATACTGGAAGTTGGGAAAGAGATGATCTTATGCCAACAAACCTCTGGATGTCTGCTTTCTTGAGGCATGACTTGGTATTACTTGAAAATCAGCTTCCATTCTTTGTTCTTGAGAAACTATACAATCTTGCTTTTGACCATCACTCAAACATCCCTTCTTTAATTTTAGAGCTTTTCCATAGATATTAAAACCCTAACTTTTTGATTCTTGTTATATTTGTTTTTGCTTAAAAATGTGTTTTTCTAACGGCAAACGAAGAGGTGGGTTATGGAAGGCTAACAGGACCAACTTTAGGTGGGCAAAATGTAAAGTTTTAAACCACGGGTAGGTAAAGTGAAAACGGATCATACCACAGGTGGGTTTACTGTAATTATCCCATTAAAAAACCTTTATATACCGTACAAACCAAGAGAATGGAATAAAATATAATTATTCTTTTCTAAATATTTAATATCTATAATGATGCCTGTGGTTTAACTTTTGAAATGTTACCAAGCCAACTATGGTAGTTTTGATTTCATAAATTAAAAAAAAAATGGTAAGAAACTTTATCATCTTTAATTTTTTTCCCTCAACAAAATTGGTAGACAACATACCAATTTTAGTGACAATTGCAATCTTGCATTCTTAAAACTGAACACATAAAAAAAAAAAAAAAAAAAAAAAAAAAAACAAAAGAATTAAATCTAAAATGTACAAATTCTATTGAAATATATACTTTGATTACAAAACCACAACAACAAGGGTTCTGTTGAAATATAGACTTCGATACAAGTATATGTTTCAAGATTCTAGCACCACAATACATAATTCTAGCAAAAATTGTAGGGAAAGGTATATGTTTCAAGATTCTAGCAAAAAAGGTAGGGAAAAAGTGTATGTTTCAAGATCAAATGCTATGATGATCTAACGTGGCGCAACTGTGGCAGCCCTTCCATTGTCGTCACCACCAATTCAATTTAGAAAAGAGAGTTGACTGCTCAATTGGCTCCCAAAAAAACCTTGTTCCAAAAAATTCATGAAAGCACTCTTTAACCTCTCTAAATATTTCATTGTAAAGTGGATTGCCACAAAATCGGTACTCTTATCCGGTATTGGCTTGGCACATCTACGAAAAATTGTGAGAGAAAACAAGATTAAACAAAAAAAAGTTATTAACCAAGAATAAAGAAATTCTATGATACCTGTCAACAAAGACACCAAGGGGGGAAAAAGTTTTTTAAACAAAAAGGCTAACTTCTCCAATGGCACCCAAGGCCAAGAAATCCTCCTAGGTCCTATCTTTTGATGCCTTCCATCTCACTTGCTGGAGCGGAGCAACAAGGTTGGTGGGGCCTCCACCACTAACATATTGGCCAGAGAATCACATTCCCATGGGTGAATATGTAAGTTTTCTCATTTTTCTAATTTTCAAGTTTCTCTCTAATCTATGGTTTTGATGTGTTTTTGGCTATGTAAATACTTGGGTTTTGCTATGGGATGAGTTTAGATGAAAACCTGACACTCTAGGAGAGGTAGGAACATGTCGAGGATTGATTTTGGATGATACTTCTTTGAAAATGTCGAAGAACTGTTTTTGTCTCTATCCTTGTGTGCATGGGCTCGGGCCTACGTATGTAGCACATATTCATGCATACGTAGCTCTATTCTAGCATACGTAGGTCTGTTCTTGAGGCTCTACATACGTGGGAATGGGCCTACGTATGCGAGGTCTTGTCTGCACACGTGGGCTTTGACCTGCATACGTGAGACACCCGGCAGAAACCCTACTTTGTCCATTTTCACTTATTTTTCAATTGTTTCACTTCCACATGCAATAGTAACACACCTTTTTGCCATTTTTGAATCCAATTATCATTATATCCTTCTTTTTATCTTCATTCTTGCATCAAAACATCATATTTTCTAAATTATACTTGAATCAAGAATCTAATGTTATCTTCTTCTTCTTCTTCTTCTTCTTCTTTTATTTTTATTTTTTTTGCAGTCATCATCCCCTTATGCTGGTAGGAGAAGCACCAATAAGGTGGTGGAATGGTTCAACCTGCTTACCTCCGAAACTAGGGGCTATATCTGGGAGGCAGGCTTTAAGCCTACCATTGGTTTTCTTTCGGAGAAGTCTGCGAGTGCCAATAACCACACTTTTCATATTGCTGAGTGGAAGATGACAGTGACTCCCTATGAATTTTATTGCATGACTGACCTTAGCTTCGAAAGGGCCATCATTAATTTGGACGGTGTGTCGAGCATCCAGTTGGGCCTCAACATGTTGGGGAGGAAGTACTCCACTGAGACCATTCGCTACTTCGACTTGGTGTCGGATTACGTATTCCTCAAACAGAAGACCATAGAGGAATGTGTCCGTATGGCTAGGGCTTTCCTTCTCCACTTGCTGGGGCTTACCTTTTTGCCAATGGTGGGAAAACTGTGTCTTTGAGGTGGCTAACCCTCTTCCAAGACTTTGGGGAGGCACAGAGGGCCAATTGGGGCAAGCATGTCTTTCTTATCTTTACTCCACCCTCGACATTCTCAACCGGGGCAGTTTGCGGTAGCTTGTGGGGCCTTGGAAGCTCCTTGAGGTTAGTTCTCTTTTCATTCTTTACACTTTCACTTGTAGCTTGTAGTCTTGCAAACTGTACTGTCTTGAAAATTATCATCTTGCATCTGTCATCTTGCAAACTGTCATCTTGCATTTGCCATCTTGCATCTAACTTGTGCCTTGTGCTTCTTTTTTTTCGTAGCGGTGGGTGGTTAGGTATGGCCTCATAACTCTGGGCACCGACCTAGTTTTGAGGGATTTTCATCAAGTGAGGGCACATCTTGTGAGGTTGACTTCAGATAAGGTAAATTTAAAAGTTCTAGTTGTTCATGCTTCTTCATGTATTTCCCTTAGGACACCCTTCTTCTAACCTTGTGCCTTTATAGTTAACTGGACTCCATGGGGTGGCTAGCCCCTTCTTGTTACTCAAGACTTGGAGCTTGCCGCTCTCATTGCTTCGGAGATTACCTGACCCCTTGAAAGAGCGGGCTTGAGGGCTCTATATTTGGTAGAGAGGGTGAGGTACCAATTGGTGGGCAGGGATAACCCACAGATTCCGATGGACCCTCCTAAGTTCATGCTTGCCCCACACTCCATGACTGATGCTGAAAACAACTCATGAGGGAGTGGCATTTCCTATGCCGAGTAGCTTTTTGAGGGGTTGGACTAAGAAAAGTTCAACATTACTCACCTCATGCCTTCCCTTACTATTCAAGTATATGCTCAATCTCTTTTTCTTCTCTTTTTTTCTTTTTTGTTTGTCATGACTTCTAATGTGGGAAATTGTAATGGGGGGACCTGCTGCTGGTGAGCCCATTGATCCTTCACATCTCCCTTGGACGGTCTATGCTTATGGCCCGGATGGCTTTGCTCGGGAGCGTGTCATGCCTCGTAATCCTAATGTCATGGGCTATCCTTTCCCTCTCAACATGCAAGCAGTGAGTTCTTTCTTCCCCTTGTCCTTTCTCTTCTTCTTCTTTTTTGCCAAATCTCTCTTTTTGTTTTAGTCGCTGACCCTTCCTTCTTTGAATTGCAACCTACCATCCAAGAGCATGAAGAGTGGTATGGTTGGCTGGGAATCTCAAGTTAGAGGTGACCAACTATTTGAGAGAGCTATACGGTCCTAGAGGAGTGGCCCACCCAGGCGGTGGTGATGACGATGATGATGGTAGTGGTGGTGGTGAAGAGGACTCAGAGGTGACTCCTAGCTACCAACCGAGGAAAAGGCGGCACCATTGATTACCTGTAGTTACAAAACATATAGGCATACAACACACAGCTTTTTCTTTTTCTTTTCTTTTTGATTTTAATGTTTTTTTTTTAATTCTCTTTAGCAGACATTTGGATTTGGTTTGAGACAAAAGATTGTATTAAGAACATCTTTTTACATTTATTCTTTTGATTGGAATTTAGCACTTAATTTACAAAATAATGATAAATCGTATGTTTCTACAGAACTTTGCTTCTTTGATGCTTAAAATCTTGTGCTTGGAACGTGTCTTGAATGATTCTTTAGGTCACAGGAACCCTAGAAATGCTTTGGAGTAGAAAAAATCTGCTCAAAATAGGGGAACATGGGCTTCTACCAAGCGCCATGCGTACGTGGAGATGAGCCTGCGTACACAGCTTTGACTTTGCGTAAACAAGGTGAACTCTACATACGTGGGGCCACGAATAAAAAAAACCCTAGCCGACTTACTTAGGCATAAAAGTAGCCATTTGAGTCTAAAACCCTCACCAACGTATTTCCAACTTAGAGAACACTTTTTTGAAGTCTCCCAATGGTAGAAAACTCTCCTCTTGATGTCTCCACTTGGATTAGAAAGCTTGGTCCCGATTTCAAGGATTCTGTTGCTCCCTATAGCCTTTCTTGCATCTTCCCCTACCATCAAATTAGGGTGGATGAGCCTCTTCTTCGTGCTGTTGCCAACTATTGGGTTCCTTCTCGGCATGTTTTCTGCTTCAACAGAATAGAATTATACCCCACTATCGGGAATTTGTTGCCATCATGGGTGAACCGGAAATTGATGATCTCATATTTCCTACCATGGGTGGGGATCTTCCTTCCTTGCTGCAAGTTGTGTTGGGCATCCCTGAAACCACAGCCAATAGGTGGTGTGTCTTTGGCAAACTTAACCTTAGGATGGTCTTTGATTACTTTTCTGGTTTGGCCCTTCCTGTGGGTGAGAGGCCACGATCGTACTTTCTTTGTGCCTTTTGCTTATGTGCCCTTACAAGGTATTTCTTGGTTCAAAAGTCATATTGTGTGGACCTTCAAATGTGCATGGTGGCTTATGAGCTAAAGAAAGGTAATTTGGTAGGCTTGTTCTTGGCGAAAACCCTAAAAAAGCCTAGCCTGGCCATTCTGTTATTTCACGACTTGAACTCGCGACTCAATCAAGTCGCGAGGCCAAGCCGCCCACCAGCTCTATTTTGAAAAACCTGACTCTTCGCATTCCTTTCTCACCCTAGTATAAATACCCCTTATACCCACGAAATGTAGAGAGCTTCCAGAGAGAATTTTGAGAGAGAAACCCTAGAGAAAAACAAGATTGATTCATCCACAATCTTCACATAGAGACTCTTCAAATTCCTCTACTCTCACCCTCTCCATTGTTACATCCTTGAGAGGTTCTTACCCAAATCCTTTTCTCACCATACCCATATCTGTGAGAAGGCTATTTGGTGCTTTGGGAAGCAGTTAGGAAGGGACCAATGGTTATTGGTTGATGCTATGGGCTATAGCGGAATCTGGTAAGCTAAAGAAGAAATAGGTTCGGCGCAACCTCGTTGGAGCAAGAAGCTTGGAGGGCTTAAGTACACTGGGTAGATTAGGCTTGGAGGGTCTTTTGCTGTTCATGTATCCCAACTACATTCTTTAGTGGATTATTTACCGCTTGGAGGGCGGCGGTGAAGTTTTACGCCAAGGGCTTTGGTTTCCTCTTCGATAACACATCGTTGTGTTGTCCTTGTGTTTGCATCTCTCTTCCCTTAATCTTTGCCTTTTAATTTCTGTTGTGAATGTGATTTTAATTGGTTTAGATTGTTTATCAATTATGTTATTAGCTTATGTTCATGTTCTGCACATTTATTGTTTGATAATAAGCTTGAATTGGTATTTTGTAACTGGGGGTTTAAACGTTCATAGTGTTTTCAACGCTATTTGAATATTCAGTTTGGATGCCTTTAAGTGGAAGGAAGCAAACTTTTTTGCGGGAAGTCTCCTTCTTCCAGTATAATCCCTAACTTTTGCCTAGGTTCTCAACCTAGCGAGGTTCCTCTAATTTTGCATAGATTGCCTTTCAGTTTTCAACCCATCGAGGCACCTTATATTGTCTTTCATCATTATTTTTATTATTTTTTTCTCACTCATACTCTCCATCTCTTTTTTTCTTTTTCTTTTTTTATTTCTCTCTTTTTTCTAGATATGGCTATAGGAGAGGCTTTGGTTGCTTTAACCTCCTACTGTGCCCCTCAGCACCTACCTTCCTAGGCATCTCAAGGACCACTAGCTTCATCAGAATGACATGAGCTTTTAGGCGTACATGGAACTTATGGGTCGCCTTAAGGAGATCGACATTCAGTGGGTTGTGGAATGGTGGCATATCTCAAGCATGGTCCATAGTTGCTGCAAGGATCACCATATGACTTTAGTTGGGCTTCGATGTTGTTCTTACTACTCCACTTGTCATATCTCAAGGCAATTTGGAGAGCATCAAGAAGCTCCCAATGATGAGGGTGCCTTCCATACTGCGATGTTCACAAATAGGATCTTGAGGAGGATCAGTGAAGCTTGGCCACGTCGTAGAGCAACGAAAGACATCGTTCCTCCCAAATACATCTACCCCATTGCAAGCTACAAGCAATGGTTGGAGGATGACATAAAGTGGATTCTGAGGGATGAGAAAGCTTATATGAGGACTAGCAAGAAAGCAAGGAGGATTGAGTGACCACCCTAATATGCTCCATATTTTACTTTTCTACACTTTTATGATTCTTATGTTTTGTTTTTGAATTTAATAAAGGATTGGAAATTTCCAAATCCTCTATGAAAACAGTCTTATTATCTTTTGATTTGAGCAATGAGAGAATTTCCTTTCTTATTAACTTTGTTTATTTTCATCATTATTATTTTTCTTTTTCTTTTTCTTTTCTTTTTCCTTCACCATGTAAGTTTTGCCCATGACGTCCCTTTGGGAATTTTTGCCATGCCCATGGTCTTTTCCTCTAACTTTTGCCTAGACCACCCTTTCGGGTTTTCAATCTAGTGGGGTTCTCTTACCTTAACTTTTGCCTAGGCTGCCGTTTCGAGTTTTCAACCTAGAAGGCTTTTTTGTTTTGTTTTCTTTTCTAGATGTTGTCTTTCCGGAGTCTATCCATGTTGATGGGGCAAAGCATCTCTTCCCCATCTAAATCTGTGATTCTTGTAGCACCTCTAGGCACCCAAGATCGCCTAACCTTAAGGTTGGCCTCTCATCATTGTGTCTTATATCTTAACCTTATTAAAAGCTTGTTCAACACTCGTATTCTAACTCACACTCACACTAGCATACATCTAAGCATACAATATGGCATCATTCATTCCAAACCCTAACCATACATCTAATCATGGCATCTCATCAAAAACCCTAGCATACATCTATTAGGGCATCAAAGCATATTCAAGGCAGCAACATATATAATCAAATCAAGGTAGAAACACAAGCATAAGGAAAGATCCAAGCATTCACATTCATTTCTAACGTCGACACAAGATTATATCACAAATGCATGAACATTTCCAATGCATGACTTACTTTTCACTTACCTTGCAGTAGCACAACATCCATGGCATTCATGCATGAACATCTGAATGAATGGTATTAAAACTAATAAACTCTAAGACAAACCCTAATCTAAACGTATGATAACAAACAAGCATGTGAAAAGGTGGACAAGAACTTATGTGGCCTAAAACATATGGAAAAAAAAAAAGGCTAAACAGAACAAACATGTGAAGACAGAAACAAAACGAACAAAAATTTAGGGTTTCTGGGCAACGACATCATGCACACTAGAACAAGCCTACATATGCATAATCTATATATGCAGATCCTTGCCCAGAAAACCTAAAAAACTCAGAAACAGAACAAAACTTTAAAATAACAATTCTAACAACCTAACATGCATTTTAAGCATACAAAAACTTAAACCTAACCTAGAAAGACATACAAAAACATATTCTAACAAACAATAAAGCAAGTGTTGACGAAAATTGTCAACCCATGTTTAACAATAATTGTTAAATTTTGTTTAACAAGCATTGTCAAATTATGTTTAACAAACGTTGTCAAATTATGTTTAACAAACGTTGTCAAATTATGTTTAACAAGAATTGTTAAATTATAGAAATTAGTCAAATTCATCAAACATAATTTCACCCATAGGCCTTTTGTAATTAAGATAATGTATCTCTTAATTACAATCCCTTGTTTCAAGGGAAGACCCTTGGATTTCAACTACGTCGTCTTTGTACATAAGTTTATTTATTTTCATGTTTAAGAGGATATGTGTTTTTATTTATTTGTGGCTGCACCTAATAATTTATTTAGTTACGTACCCTTGACGGGGATCAAGCCAATTCATAGTTCTTAGAGAGAGGTTTTGGATTTAAAATCCTCAAATATGATTTTGCCCAATTTAAATAATGGACATTCAAGCCAAATACTTGGTGTTTGATTAAGAATAGACTTAATTTTTCCTTGGGTGAGATAATTGATTTTAATCTCAAGTATAAGTCATGGACCATGTTTTTATGGAAATTGAACCAAGGATTTTATCTTTGAGAAGTTGAATGTCCAAGCAATTTTCCCTTTCTTTCATTTGCTTTTTTGTAGGAATTTTAATGATATTTTGATTGAGGTTCCCAAATTTAATTAAGGGAAAGAAAACACCTTTGAAGCAATTTTTTTTTAATTTTTTTTATGAACATTGGGAATTAGAAAATTTACTTAAATCAATTTTTATGGTCATTTTATTTTGTGAATTATTAACTCCAATCTTGATTAAGAAATTATGAATCCAAAGAATTAGTCATGTTGGATTTTGGGAAAGAAAACTCCTTTTAATCAACTTTTTTTTTTTTTTTTTTTTTTATGAACATTGGGAATTAGAAAATTTCCTCAAATCAATTTTTATGGTTATTTTATTTTGAGAATTATTAACTCCAATCTTGATTAAGAAATTACAAATCCCAAATAATTGTCATGTTGGAATTTGAAGGAATTAGAATCCCCACTTTATTTAAAATAATTTTGGGAGTCAAGGACTCCATGTATTTGGTAGAATCAAGGATTCCAATTAAAAAAGACATTACACCACAACTTGAGAGAATTTTTATTTGGTAATTTTCAAATAAGATTTACGAGTCAATGACTTGTATCTAAAGCTTCATATATGGAGTTAAGAACTCCTCATGAAACCCAACCTTATTTGTTTTACCAAATAAAAATTCAATTTTAAAAAAGGGTGAGAGAGAGATTTTGGTAGTGCCAAGATGAGAGAATTTTTATTTGACAATTCTCAAATAGGATCTACAAGCCAGGGACTCGTATCTAAAGCTTCATGCATGAAGTTAGGAACTCCCCATGAAACCCGACCCTATTTGCTTTACCAAACAAAAATTCATATTTGAGAATGAGAGAGAGAGATTTAGAGAAGAAAGGATTGATGAAATCTCATATACAAACCTGTGTTGCGTATTCCTCCTCTGCTTGATGTTGCTCTCTTTGTCCATGCCTCTTTTTTTTCTTCTCTCTATGTTTTTGCCGTGTGTGTACTTGCTCTATTTTCTCTGTCTTTCTTGTCAGTCCTCTCAATTTATAGAGAAGTTTTCAAAGAAACCGTTCACTTAGTTTTCTCTCAATTGATCAATTCATTGAACACTTTGCGTCAGTTTCTCTTCAGCAGTTCTTAATTTTGTGTTAAGCCATACCCCACTATTTTTGCTCCCTTTTTTGTTCCGTTGCTTTTTAAACTCCCTCTCTTCCGCTTGTGACATCCCACTTTTCAACTTTTCAGGCCCACTTTGATGAAACTTTGTTCCTTGTTTTCTGGTTGTGCCATTTCCCATTTCACTTTTAAGTTTTCTCTTTACTTGTTTCGTTTCTATCTTTTCCTTTTTCATAGGTACTAGGCAGCAGACTACTCACGTGGTTTTTATTTTTGTTTTTAATATATGCTAATCATCTTTTTGTAGATGACCATACCTTTGGACCTATCCTATTGTTTAGTCCACAGTATTATTGTCAATGTTATTTATGTTGCCGTGTAAATGCATGTACCTATGACACTTTTTATGAAGTATTTTTTTAGTTTCAACAGCAAGCAGGTGGATTTAAAAGCAGAAAATAAAAGAAAAGGAAAAAGAAAGGTTTAGACTAGATACCTCACCAAAAGCTTTCCAAGCTTGATTTTGACCGTTCTTCTCAGTCAAATCTATTCACAAATTGATAAGAAAGTGATTAGCAACATTAAATTAAAAGGATTGGGGCTAGAAAAGGTTCCAATCAAATAAAATTGACTTGAGGGTGTTTTGTGAAAAACTCCATTTTGATTTACTATTTTCTAATAAATCTTAGGTTTTTCCCATGAGATTTTTGTGTGTTTTGAAAATGTACCATGTAAGCCTTTTTATAATTGAAAAAATGGGGTTTGGAATGGCTTCCAAACAATATGGGATTCATTCCAAAACTCAGCGATTATCGCAGAAAACTTGCATTTCTTATGCTTCTGAAACCCTAGCTGTGTACGTAGGAATGTGTCTGCGTACGCATGCTTTGGCTCACGTACGCACGCCGCAACCCATGTACACAGGCCGAGGGCCACTTTTGTCACTTTATTTCCAAATATATATCGTGGGGCCAGAGAGTCAGACAGCCCCGACCCACTTTGTACCAGACTCGAAGGCCCACGCCGAGGAGGTATCTATGGTCCGAGGATGAAAGTAAGAAGCCTAGTCGCCCAAGAGACAACGCCAAGGACGATTATCTCCTCGGATGGCCGAGACAATAAAGTGAACAAGCAACACACCGTCAAGGGGAGTCTTCCTGAACATCCCAAGAGAAAAGAGCAAGTACAACGCGTCAGCTATGGAAGCATGGTGGAGGAGCAAGTCCAAGATGAACTGTCACCTCCACATTAAATGCCCACAACTAACGTCCTGGTCGCATTAATGAGGAGAGGACTCCAGAACAGTGCTGCCTTGGTTGCTGCAACCCCCAGGAAGAATGGGAAGGAAGCTGATGGGACAAGCACTCAAGTAGTGGCCTGGTTGATCAACAAATGTAAGGTTAGGATCAATTGAGGGGAGAGTATATAATGTAAGGAATTCCCCTTTGAAAGGGGGACGGGAAATCTGGATATAGAACATGGTAGCAACCTGTACTCAGGCAGGAGCCCTTGTAGCCAGTTGCCAGAGAGATAAGGAAAACTGCAAGCTTACGAGAAAAAGGGCCGAGGTGCACCATTGTTCACTTTAACCCACGTTCGCACTACTTAGTCCACATGCAACTATGCCTGGCTATTGCATCCCTCACTAGGGCCCAGTTTTTGAACCCGCTCTCTATAAATTCATTGGAGGGCTAGCTGGTCTTGAGTCCGCTCTCTCAACGGTAGAAGCGCTCAAACCCGGTCCCTATAATTGGCGCCGTCTGTGGGAAGAACTCGTGCGTTAGTGAGGACAACAGCCGAGCATGGTAGGATCAGGCGCTCACCAAGGGAGTTCCCATCGGCATGAGCCGACTAAATCCCAGCATCAGAATAACTATGGTGAACCCGGGCACGGCCAAAACGAGGAGAAAGGACAATTTCGAGAGGGAAGCGTGCATACCTCACAAACTAGCGGAAGCCACACCCGTAGGGGCGGCCACGTGCCCTAGAGGCACGACAATGGTCAGGCCACGCGATCAGAAGGGGTTAAGAGTCACGCATCCTAGAGACAGGATGATAAGGTGGCCATGCAGCGAGAGATAGATGATTTGAAGAGAAAGTTGCGCCATACATGGCGAAGGCGATCCAAACCTAGCCCTGACTTACCCTCCAACAACGAAAGTGATGACGACTACAGGCAAAGGTCGAGAACACCCCCGAGCGAAACTTTCTCCCGCGAGGAGGAGCACTACCAAAGGCGTAAACGTGACAGCCCCATCCCTAGGGGCTTAGGGAGCGATGCCATGAGCAGGGCACTAAACCGGCTCTCAAAGTCACCCTTTACACACCGTATAGAAGAGGCGATACTCCCTCGGCGATTCCAGCAGCCGACCTTCACCGTTTACAACGGCAAAACGGACCCCATAGAGCATGTGAGCCAGTTCAACCAGAGGATGGCTGTTCACTCTAAGAATGAGGCGCTGATGTGTAAAGTCTTCCCATCCAGCTTGGGGCCTGTGGCAATGAGGTGGTTCAACGGCTTGAAGACGAATTCCATAGACTCATACAGACAGCTGACCCAGGCCTTTGGTTCCCGTTTTGTTACAAATAGCAGACCTCCTCGGCCCATGAGCGCGTTACTGTCCCTGTCCATGCGTGATGGGGAGACCCTCAAGGCTTACTCGGACAAGTATTGGGAGATTTACAATGAGCTGGACGGCAAGTATGACGATGTCGCCGTCAATACGTTCAAGAACAGCCTACCAATGGGGCATGGCCTGAGGAAGTCCTTAACCGGTAAGCCCGCCACTAGCGTGCGGCGGCTGATGGATCGGATCGATAAATACAAGCGGGTAGAGGAAGATCTGCTGCAGGGCAAGGGGAAGGAGAAGGTTATCCCTCAGGAGAGGAGGGATTTCAGGTCGGACCGGTATAGCAATGCCCGCCCGATTAGGGATTTCGCGGGACAATCTGGAGCGACCAATGCTCAGACTGTCAGCGCCGTGTTCCGAGAACCAGTACACAGGGTGTTGAAAAAGATCAAGAACAAACCATACTTCAGGTGGCCGAATAAGATGGCGGGGGATCCTGAGAGGCGCAATCAGAACCGTTATTGCCAATACCACCAGGACCACGGACATGCCATAGAGGACTGCAGGAACCTCTGGAACTACCTGGACCAACTAGTCCGGGAGGGAGAGCTGAAGCACCTTCTGCACCATTCCAGCAGTCAGCAAGGCCAGACCTACTAGGAGCCACGGAGGGACACCGCCATGGGGCAGCCCGCTGGCACGATTAATGTAATCTTGGCGGCACCAGGAAGGACGGGCACGCGTCCTTTGCGAGTGTTGTCTATAGCCCAACATCCTGCCGAGGAGTCCCAGATAGAGTTGAAGAGGGCCCGGAGGAGTTTTCCCCCAACCTTGAGTTTCTCGGAGGAGGACAAGATTGGGACCACCCAGCCCCACGATGACGCTCTGGTTGTTACCCTCAGAATTGGGGGCTACGACGTGAAAAGAGTGATGGTGGATGGTGGCAGTGCAGCCGAGGTCATGTACCCAGACCTTTACAACGGGCTGGGGCTAAAGCTGGAGGACTTGACGCCCTATAGCTCTCCCCTGATGAGCTTCGATGGGAAACTCGTCATCCCAAAGGGCATGATCAGGCTGCCCATCCAGACCGGCCCAGAAGTGGTAGAGGTGAACTTTGTGGTGGTGGACACGTACTCCCCCTACACAGCCATCGTAGGAAGGCCCTGGCTCCACACCTTGGGGGGCGTTGCCTCCTCCTTGCACCAGAAGGTGAAATTCCCATCAGGGGACCAGGTTCTAGAGATCCACGGCTGCCAGCCCACAGCGAGGCAGTGCACGGTGGCCACCATATCGCGTCGGCTCGATGCACAGCCCTCGGCTACTACTGAGGAAGGTTTTAGCAATCAAAGACCCCGGTAGTGCCTCCTGATACAGCTGCCGAGGAAGCGAAATGTGAGGACTTAGAGAAAGTGATAATTGATGACGATCCAGAGAAGTTCTTTCGGGTCGGGGCTCAGCTGCCTCTCACCGAGCAGGAGGAGCTGGTTGAGTTCCTTAGAGGCAATATCGTCGTGTTTGCATGGGATGCCTGCGACGCCCCAGGGATTGACCCATCCTTCATCTGTCACCATCTCAACGTCAATCCATCCATAGTGCCCAAGAAATAGCCGCCCCGACGCCCATCGAGGGAGCACGCTGATGCCATCAGGGAGGAGGTGAATAAACTTAAGCGTGTCGGGGCTATCAAAGAGGTTTTTTACCCTGAATGGCTAGCCAACACTGTGGTGGTCAAGAAGAAGAGCGGAAAGTGGAGGGTCTGCGTGGACTTCACCGACCTAAATAAGGCGTGTCCAAAAGACCCGTTCCCCATGCCTCGGATCGACCAGCTGGTTGATGCAACCACGGGCCATCCTCGGATGAGCTTCCTAAACGCCTTTCAAGGCTATCATCAGATACCACTAGCCCGGGAAGATCAGGAGAAGACAGCCTTTGTGACGCCCGTCGGGAACTACCATTACAAAGTAATGCCGTTCGATCTGAAGAACGCAGGGTCTACTTATCAAAGGATGATGACGAGAATGTTTGAGCCAATGCTGGACAAGAGCATCGAGGTCTATGTTGATGATATGGTGGTGAAAAGTAAAGTGGTGTCCGAACACTTGGGGGACCTCGGCCGCACATTTGACGTCCTGAGAAGGCACAAGCTGCGCCTAAATGCCTCAAAATGCTCATTTGGCGTAGGCTCTGGCAAGTTCCTGGGATACATGATCACCCACCGTGGAATCGAAGTCGACCCTGACCAAATCAAGGCCATTCATAATTTGAAGCCTTCGCAGAACTCCAAAGAGGTCCAAAAGCTCACTGGGATGATCGCGGCGCTGAACCGATTCATTTCCAGGTCGGCTGATAGGTGCAGGCCCTTCTATCTCCTGATCAACAAGTGGAAAGGATTTGAGTGGTCCGAGGATTGTGCCATGGCCTTCCAGCAGCTCAAGGAGTATCTGTCCCGGCCGTCAATCATGTCCAATCCTGAGGCCGACGAGGTCCTATACGCATACCTTGCTGTAGCACTCCACGCTGTGAGCCTGGTACTGATACGGGACGACAATGGCGTCCAAAAGCCAGTTTATTACATTAGCAAGTCGCTTCATGAGGCGGAGGTCAAGTACCAACCCCTAGAGAAAGCCATACTGGCTGTGGTCCACGCCACACGAAAGCTCCCCCATTACTTCCAAACTCACACAGTGGTTGTCCTAACCCGATTGCCCTTGAAGTCTGTACTCCGGATCGCTGACTACACAGGAAGAATCGCGAAGTGGAACACAATTCTGGGGGCTTTCGACGTCAAATATATGCCTCGGACCTCCATAAAGGGCCAGGTTCTGGCAGATTTGACGGCCGAGTTCGCTGAACCAGCTGTAGAAGTGGCAGCCGAGGAGAGGAGCTTTGATGGGAAATCAGTTGGGGCAGTCTCCATCCCGGGGTCACCATGTTGGAAGGTATATGTTGATGGCACGGCAAACCAGCGGAGGTCCAGAGTGGGGCTAGTCTTAGTATCCCCTGAAGATCATGTCATAGAGAAGTCCCTGAGGCTCGGATTCTCGGCCACAAACAATGAGGCTGAGTATTAGGCATTACTGCAAGTGATGGTCATGGTACGGAAGATGGGCGGAAAGTCGGTGGAGATGTTCTCAGACTCGAGATTGGTAGTAGGGCAGGTAAAGGGAGAGATAGAGGCCAGAGATTCGAGAATGCAAGAGTACCTGAGCCAGGTCAAGCGCTTGCAGTCGGAGTTCGGCCCCTTCAGCTTGTCTCATATTCCCAGGAGTGGGAACAGCCATGCCGATTCATTAGCCACACTCGCAACTTCCTCGGCAGGCGGTCTACCTCGGATCATACTTGTGGAGCATCTGGAGAGAGCGAGTAAGGTGGCAAAGGGAATGATCCCCATCCTTCAGGTTGGGGTGGGTCCCAACTGGATGGACCCAATAGTGGGATTCCTCAAGGATGATATCCTGCCCGAAGATAAGTCAGAAGCTGAGAAAGTACGAAGAAAAGCTCATCGGTTCTGGTTGTCTGAGGATCACAAACTATACAGGCACTCCTACTCTGGGCCATACCTGCTGTGCGTCCACCCCGAAGCAGCAGAATTACTACTCGAAGAGCTGCATGAGGGAATCTGTGGGAGCCACACAGGGGGGAGATCCCTGTCTCACCGAGCCGTCACACAAGGATACTGGTGGCCGGGAATGCAGTAGGAGGCCCTAGAGTACGTCAAGAAGTGTGACCAATGCCAAAGGTTCACCCCAAATATTCATCAGCCATGAGGGGTCCTCGATCCTTTGACCAGTCCCTGGCCGTTCACCCAATGGGGTTTGGACATTGTGGGACCTTTCCCCAAAGCGCCAGGGAATAAGAAGTATCTGTTGGTGGCCACGGATTACTTCACCAAGTGGGTCGAGGCCGAGCCACTGGCCAACATCAGGGACGTGGACGCAAAGAAATTCCTTTGGAGGAACATTGTCACACGATTCGGGGTCCCGCATACCCTCATCTCGGATAACGGGCTCCAATTCGATAGCAAGGCCTTCAGGAGGTACTGTTGTGAACTTGGGATCACAAACAGATACTCAACGCCCGCCTACCCTCAAGGAAACGGGCAGGCCGAGATTGTCAACAAGGTCATCGTCAATGGGCTTAAGAAGAGACTGGACGACGCCAAGGGGAGATGGGTAGAGGAGCTGCCCCACGTTCTCTGGACGTACCGGACTACGCCCCGGCGGTCAACGGGGGAAACACCTTTTGCCATGACTTATGGTGCCGAGGCGGTTATCCCCCTTGAGACAAACTTCCCAACGCTAAGGACGAGCTCTTTTACTCCAGGCAGCAATGATGAACTGTTGGGGAGGAGCCTGGATCTGGTCGACGAACGAAGAGAACGAGCAATGATCCAACTGGCCTATTACCAGCAAAAGCTCAAGCAAGGATATGATGCCAATGTAAAGCTCAGACCACTAGCACCGAGGGACTTGGTGCTGAGTAAAGTCGTAGGGGCTGCCAAGAACCCTTCTTGGGGAAAGCTGGGACTTAACTGGGAGGGGCCCTATCGAATTACCTCAGTAGCGGGGATAGATGCATACTATTTAGAAGACCTAGATGAAAAATCTGTACCTCGTCCATGGAATGTAAATAACCTGAAAATGTATTATTATTAATGAAGAAGTCTCTTTTGACTCAGATTTTTAGCCTATCATGATTATGTGTCTCGCGTCCTGACGAAAAGACTAAGTGTTAGACAGAACCAAGGCATTGCATGGTCCTCGGACTCAAGCCTATGGGGAAACTAACTACTTCAAAAAGATTCTAAGTGTTAGACAGAACCAAGGCCTTGCATGGTCCTCGGACTCAAGCCTATGGGGAAACTAACTACTTCAAGAAGATTCTAAGTGTTAGACAGAACCAAGGCCTTGCATGGTCCTCAGACTCAAGCCTATGGGGAAACTAACTACTTCAAAAAGACTCTAAGTGTTAGACAGAACCAAGGCCTTGTATGGTCCTCGGACTCAAGCCTTTGGGGAAACTAACTACTTCAAGAAGACTCTAAGTGTTAGACAGAACCAAGGCCTTGCATGGTCCTCGGACTCAAGCCTATGGGGAAACTAACTACTTCAAGAAGATTCTAAGTGTTAGACAGAACCAAGGCCTTGCATGGTCCTCGGACTCAAGCCTATGGGGAAACTAACTACTTCAAAAAGATTTTAAGTGTTAGACAGAATCAAGGCCTTGCATGGTCCTCGGACTCAAGCCTATGGGGAAACTAACTACCCTAAAGGGGACCTGTGTTGAGAAGGACCAGAGCCCCACCTAGTCCCTAGGACATAAATGGTCTGCCCAAGCATACACGCCCTCACGTTATTATAATTACTGCCGCGATTGGCCGAGATACAGTTGAAGTTAAAATTATACAAGTAAAAAAAAAAGAAAAAGAAAAAAGAAAAAAGAGCAGATAATGCGCAAATGAATAAATAGCCAGAACAAATAAAAAGAGAAATAAGACTCGCATTACATTAAGTCCATAGAAGTTACATGGCAGGAGTCACATTACAATGTTAAAAAAAAAAAAAAAAAAAAAAAGAAGAAGAAGAAAGATACAAAGACAAAACAAACGGCAAAAACAAGGCAGACAGAGGCGCCAAGAAGCCTACTCCTTCCACTTAATTGCCCCTCTAGTGGGTGGCTGGTCCGTGGCAGCCTCAGAATCCTCTGAGCTCTGACTGAGCGGGATAGCCTGCAGAGGCACGGCAGGAATAGCTGCCTCCTCAGCGGAAGAGACCTGGGCATCGGAGGAGGGCTTTGCAACCTCCTGGGGCGCTTCCTCGTTGGGGCCTTCACTCGATTCAACCACCCCGGGAGGATCACCCCCTTGAACAGGCTCACCAGCCAGTCCAGCGACCGAGGCTCCCTCACCCAGAGTGGCACCATCTTTCTCAACAGCCACCTCGGCCTTGGAGTTATCAGGAGCAGCCTCGCGGATGGCAGGGGGGTAGTACACACTCTCCTCCTTCCACAGATCGGACGAGGCCTCGACTCTGGCTTGTTTGAGGGCTTCACCCCAAACCTGGGAACAGTAGCGTTTACATACCCCAGGGACTTGGGCTTTGTAGACAGCTTGCGTCTCGGCTACCCCCGCGGCGTAAGCAGCCTCCTCGGCTTCTTCCTTAGAAGCCAGAGCCTCCTCCCTACCGAAGTCCGCCTTAGCCTTAGCCCTCACAGCTTCACCCTTGGCCCATTCAGCTGCATTTTTGGCCTCCTCGGCAGCAGCCGCCTTCTTTGTCAGGTCTGCAACTAGATCCTTTGCGATCGCCAGCTGCTCCTCTGCCTCAGTCAGACGCCTCGTCTGGTCTCGGGCGTGCTTCTGGGCACTAACGAGGCCAGACACTACGTTGTCTCGAGCCCTGGTTATCGCCTTTAGCTCCTCCCGGGCCGTGGTGAGGACAGCCTCGGAGGTCTTGAGGGTCCGAGTGGCCTCTAAGCGCTTCTCACGCTCTGCATCCATGGCCCTTCCTTGGTCGTTGACCGCCGCCTCCAACCTATAGGTGGCCTGGACAGCCTGCCAAACAAAATGAATGCATAATAAGCAAAGCTCAGAAAAAGGAAGAAAAACTGAAGTCAGAAAAATCACAAGTGCTGGGGGTCTTACCATTCCTAAGTACCGCTTAAGGCTGAGGAAGACCTGCTTACTCCTTAGAGTCTCCAGCTCAGCCATATCCGCTGGGAGTAATAGGCACCTCTCTAGCGTGTCAGCTACATGTGCACCTTCGCCCTCTCTGAAATCTCTGAGGGAGGAGTCATCCCTTAGAGGCTCCCCATGGAGCATTGGGGCGGGAAGCCAAGCCGGAGCATTGGGCTGGGCAGCGACCTGTCTATCCTGGCCTTGGAAGCCTATCTTCAGCTGTTTCGAAGGCCGCCGAGTGTCATCCCCTTCCAGCGAGGAGACAGACTTGTCCCCAATAGGCCTTTTGCCCTTGTCCTTCTTCTGCTTCGGATCAGTGGGCTCGGTCTTGGACGGCAGACTCGTCTAAGGCGGAGGAGGTGGAAGCCCAGACTAGGCCAAGGCCGACCTGGTCTGGGCAGGCTAAGTCTTGGGAGGAGGAGGAGGGGGAAGCTTCGGCTGGGACTTCCCCGGTTGGCCTTCGATTAGGTCTAGTAGACTGGTGTGAGATTTCCTCTTGTAACCCATCTTAGGCCGATGAGAGGTTTCTGACGCTAGGAAGTCCGCTTCGGTCAGACGAAGATCGCCCAAGTCTCTAGGAGGATCCTCGGACTGATTGATTTGACCAAAAATGTCAAACTCTTCCTCGACGGGGCCAAAATTAGCTACTTCCTCTTCCCTCTCTAGATCTTCTTCTGGGGCCTCTGCGGATTTGTGGGAGGAAGAAGGGCCTGCTGCTGTAACGCCTTCTGGAGTGTAGGGCTCCTCGGGGAACTGGAACCCGTCCTCGGTCACAGTTATTTTTTGCAGCCGAGGGTCTTTTGCTCTGATCACGTGCTTCGGAGCCGCAAACAATTTTTGGACCGGGGTGTACCTCAAGATTTTGTGAGCGGTTCTAACTTGATGGTCGGCTTCGTTCTCGAAAACCGCCGCCCTTAGCACTTTCTGCAAATCCTCCCTGTTGACCAGGCTGAAGTAACGCGCGAAGGCGTGTGGGTCTGCAGAAAGAAAACACATTCATGTTAGTAACCAAACAGAGCAAATCGCACCAACAGTAAAAAAAAAGAAAAAAAAAAAGAAAAAAAAAAGAGAGAAGAGTGTGAACCCCCTCCTACTCCCACTGCCCCACTTGGAGTCCCCTCCGTCGTTGGGCAGTGAAGGCCATCGTGCCACTCTCCGAACATGATGAGAAAATCCTTATTCAGCCCCTTGCTGGACTCAGGGAGGCACTGGATAAGCCGGACCCTGTCATCCCTTGTCTTCATGTAGTAGACTTGCCCTTCAGGCACTGAAGGTTGTAACACCAGTTCACGTCGTGATGGGTCAACCTTAGCCCCATCTTCTCATTCAAGGCGTCCACACAGTCCAGAATTCTGAAGACGTTGATGGCGCACTGGGTGGGGGCTAGCCGGAAGTACGTAAGGTAGCCCCTCATCACCGGCCCCATGGGGATTCTCACGCCACCTTCGAGGAAGGCGATGATGGGAATCACCACCTCGCCCTCCCTCCTTCGGAGGAGCCACTCCCCTTCCTCACAATACCTCAAGCCCACGTTATTAGGTATCTTATAGTCGGCGATGAATTTCTCCATCGCCTCCTTAGTATAGACATATTTCTTAAATCTACCCATCCCCAGTGACGCCTAAGAGAACTAAGAAAGAGCAAATGAAAGAGAAGGAGGAGTAGAGAGGAAGAAAGCTCAGAGAGGGATAGAGCAACTTACAGAAATGAGGAGAAGCTCCTCGGACAGGCTTTTTATGCTGGAGATGTAGGTGGAAACTTGACTGGACTCAGGATATATGCGCAAGAGCTCTTGATTGCGAGTGAAAAAGGGTAAAAGCAGTTCGAGTGGGTATTTATACCCCAAATCGAGGAACCGTGCGGATTTTCCCGCCCATAAATGCGAGGCGAATCCCCACCGTCAGATTGGCATCCTCCCGTTGAACGTGGGGAGCACAGAGCCGTCTAAATTTAATGAAGGACACGTTACGCGCACCGAAGCGTCAGTAACGCGCCTTGGGCAGACGAAAAGACCCCAGCGCTGATAGCGGACAAGACTCGACGAGACAAAGAGCAGGCCCGAGGACGTCAAAATCCTCCTCTTCGCCCGAGGATGCGGACAACAAGATTTTGAGGGGCTATTGTGGGGCCAGAGAGTCAGACAGCCCCGGCCCACTTCGTACCAGGCCCGAAGGCCCACGCCGAGGAGGTATCTATGGTCCGAGGATGAAAGTAAGAAGCCTAGTCGCCCAAGAGACAACGCCAAGGACGATTATCTCCTCGGATGGCCGAGACCATAAAGTGAACAAGCAACACACCGTCAAGGGGAGTCTTCCTGAACATCCCAAGAGAAAAGAGCAAGTACAACGCGTCAGCTATGGAAGCATGGTGGAGGAGCAAGTCCAAGATGAACTGTCACCTCCACATTAAATGCCCACAACTAACGTCCTGGTCGCATTAATGAGGAGAGGACTCCAGAACAGTGCTGCCTTGGTTGCTGCAACCCCCAGGAAGAATGGGAAGGAAGCTGATGGGACAAGCACTCAAGTAGTGGCCTGGTTGATCAACAAATGTAGGGTTAGGATCAATTGAGAGAGGAGTATATAATGTAAGGAGTCCCTCTTGAAAGAGGGACCGAAAATCTGGCAAAAGAGGGACAGTAGCAACTGGTACCCTCCCAGAAACTCTTGTAACCATTCCCAGAGGAAGTAATAAGAACTGAAGCTCCCTAACGGAATTCCGAGGAGCGCCACAGTGCATCTTAATTCACGTCCTAGCTATTAGATCCACATGCAACCATGCAAGGCCGTTGCACCCCTTGCTAGGGTCTAGTTCTTCAACCCACACTCTATAAATTCATTGCAGGGCTAGTTGGGCTTGAGTCCACTCTCTCAATACCCAGAAGTGCTCAAACCCGGTCCCTACATTAACCATCCTTTAATGATTTAATGGTCTAAATTTTATCATATCAGCATTCCACTAACAATAATCTTAATTTTTTGTTTGCAACATTATTTTATTATTTGAAGAGTATTGTTAGTGGAATGCTGACATGGCAGAATCTAAACCCTTAAATCATTAAACAGTGGTTAAAATTTAAAAAATTCTATTGATAAAGTACCTTAAAAAATTTAAAGAATCTGAATCCGAGTGAGTAACGTTTAGGAACATATTCCTACCCCATTGGAATGGCATCGGCTAATATTTCTCCTTTAATAAAATAATGAAATGAAATTTTTTAGTGACATGACAGGCTGATAGCTTATTTTTTATTATAAAATTCCACATATGCCATTTATGTTCCTCTCTTCCTCCCCTTGGCTATTATAGATAGAAACGGTGAGATAAATTTGGTAAGTAAGCATTATTTCACAATAATAAATTCATTTATCTAATGCGCTATTAATAAAATGATAACTGTTCTCATTACTTCTATAAGTTACGGCCATAAATTACTATTCTGTTGGAGTTGAACCAATACTACTTTAAAAAGCATAGTGCATACACCAAAAAAATCACTAGCATACCACCATCACCGCTGGTGTCATCCTTGATACCATTTAAGAATATGGGTGCCTTTGGTGGTCCTCGTGACAAGTTTAGTCATTTCATGGTACCACTGATTTTATTGCTCATCTTCGTCCCCTCATCTGAGAGTGGGATCTTTCAAGGCTTAAAGAACACCTGGAAAAATATTGGTAATCCGTTTCCATTCACTAGTACAATGAAACTCACCTCTCACATACCGGGTTCTATTCGTGTAGCATGTGTGTTGGACGAAGGAATTAGGAAAATGGCCACTGTTAAAACAGGTCAGACATTTAGTTTCGAATTTCGAGAAAGAAGCGTTGAAAGAAACAACATGATGTGTTTCTTGTGGCAGCGCGGTAGAGAAATAGGTTGGTTTTATCCATTATTATATGGCACTGGTCCTTGCGAGAATGTAACTCCTCATATCTGGAGCAAGTTTAGACGTCTTTGTAAACGGCAACTTTATCCGACACATGTTGTGGGTGCTGTACGAACCAATAAGGAAACTGAAAAATTTACTTATGCCCCGATCAAGGATAAATGGTGGTTGATCATCTATCCGGATTCAAAGCCATAACCTTCACACAGATCAGAAGTACCTTAAAAATAATATATATATATATATATATGCATGTATGTATGTATGTGTATTATAATTACAAGTGGCTATAGTTAAAATATAAAATGTATTAATTAGTCACTTAATTGATACAATCTTTTATTATTGAATAAAAAACATGAGGTTCTAAGTCCAAATCTTGTCTACACCAAAAAAAAATTCATTGATGTCTAGTGATAGTTATTTTCGCGATTGTAGACATCTCATTTTGTAACTCTCATTTAACCTCGCTTGCATTACATCATGCATCTCATTGCATCACATCACAAGAAAGAACTGTAATTTTGACCATTTGATTTCTAATTACATTACATGGTATAAATCTTAGAGTCATAACAATCAAAACAACCATTCTTGAGCCTTAATCAGACAAACGAACAAAAAGATATCAAAGAAAAAAATTTTAATGGTGAAATGCATTTGCATGAATTAGGTCTCGACTATAGGTGATTATGAACTCTTAATTCTTTTTTTGAGTGAAAAGATAGAAATTGATGAACTCTTAATTCTGATTGGCCTATTTCTAGTCAAATTTAAATTAAATGATGTGTCATAATGCTATTAGTTAAGGGTATAGCTTATGGTAAGGTTGCATGCATATGATTTAATCCAAAGACAAGCATTTATTGATTCCTGCAAAATTGGTAAAAATTGATTAATTAATTAATTGAACATATTTGGAAATTTGCTAAGTTGATCCAAGGAAGCATGCTATTGATCAAACCCTGATATTTCCAATTTTATCGAGTTTGGCATAGATAATTTAATTTCCTCGGGGTACAAATATAGGTTTGGATTTGTGCTTACCTTTTGATGGTTAACCATATGCTATGCTTGAGTGCTCTTTGCTTTGATATTTATCTATGCATTGTTTTTGTATCTTGTGTCATGGGTAGGGTGTGGATCTTGATTCCTTGGTCAAGGTTCACATCCTAACACCCTAGCTCAATAAAGGGTTTGGATTAGAGTCTTATTTGCATGTTTATGTTTTTTTTGGCCTTTTTTGGGAATGTTCTTGACAAGGGAAATTAATTTTGAAAAGGAAACTAAATTGAATGGAGTTGGTAACACATCAAGACTATGCCAAACTTGAAAATTTTTGAAATATTTTGGTCCACATTTACGACCAAATTTAATCCCTTTATTCTTCCACCATGGTTCACATGTTGGCACTCATCATGAGCAAATTCTGACATTGTATCACTAAAGTAGCTAAGACTAATTGTTCATGCATCTGAGAACTACCAAGTGAATCACCAAGGCTGAGGTGGTCCCAATATTTGTTGGGAATTTTCTTGAAAATGAAAATGAACAAAGTTAGACCAAGGCTTTGCTCCTAGTACGATCTGATAAAATTGGAGAATTTTCACATCTCTCCTAAATGAAGGCTTGGTTTGCCTTTTTCCATTATCAATCTGGAAATCAAACTTAGAAGGAATGCTTCAAGTAGGTTACAAGATCGTCCGATGATCTTGCAAAGAAATTGTTTTTGGAGGTCAAGCCAAAACTCAGGATGTTGTTGAGACTATTGTACAGTGCACTAGCCAAGGCATGGGAAAGTGTCAATGTGGCTAGATATGGATCTCATAGGTGGAGTAGCTGTGAGCAAGGAAGAGGAAACGTTGGCTACGAGATATTAGCCTTGGCCCGTGCCAAGGGCGTGACTACCTTGGGAAAGAAGTAAGATATGCATCTGACGTGGGTACTCAAGCACTCACAAAAGGGAGATAGTGACCTCCTAAGGTCAGGTACTATGGAAACACCCCTTATTGGCTGAGTGTATGTTAGACCACTTTGGAGACACATGTATCATCCTCAGCACCTTTGATGTCCCACTCATTGCTCAAGAATTGTTCCCTATGCAATGGCAAGGTCACCTACCCATGCCACAGTCCTGATATGGGTGTTCTCTCTCCTTCTGCCACCAAACAGTACTTTAGCTGTAGTAAGGTCCAAAATAAGGAAATGATGACTTGATACATGTCTTTGTACTCAGCCATATTCTTCAGACTATAAGAGGAATGTGTTGCTTGAATATTAGGGCAAGAACCTTTGTAGATCTTTGGTGAAAAGAGTAGAAAGTTGATAAGTAAGGTAGAAAACAAGGTCTCTCTTTTGAGGAAGAACACCCTTATTGTACAAGAGATACCCTTATTCCCCATGTAATACAAAGCTGAACAGAGCAAGAGTGATTCTCTCTTGCTCAAACCGTGGTTTTTCATCCCTTTCTTAGGGTTTTCCATGTACATCCATTGCCTACTTTACATTCTTGTAAACACTTTCTTTTTCTCTAGATATTTGGTTGTCAAAGCTTGCATTTTTGTCACTTATGCGCTTTTTAATCAAGGTGTACTATTAGATAGCTTATCTACTCTCCTATATAAGTTCAAATTTAATTTGTACGTACATTTTTTGCGACTCCATTGGGGATCGAACCCAGAATCTCTGGTTATTCCCCTTTTTGAGTTGGTTTTTATTCGCTTATTTTCAGCTACTTTCATCCTTTTGATGCCTCCAAGGAAGAAAGGCACGGGAGCACTAGCTAGTTCGGGTGAAAACTAGCAAGTGGAGCCAAGTGCAAATCATATATCCATGCACACCAAAGGCATAGAGTCTTCCATTGAACTTAGTCAGCCTAAAAATAGAAATATCATGACAGCTATTGAGGATCTCTAGCATTCTTAGGCTATCATGTGGGCAAAATTCCAGTCTTTATGTCAGGGGATGTTTATACCTCAAGTCCCATAAGGTGGTTAGGGTCCTTGGGTATCTCCTTATTTGACTAGGGAGGATATTACTGCCATCTTGTTTGAAGCCAAGAAAGCAGAAAGCACTGTCTATATTGATACTAGGCCTTCCTATCTCGAGGAGATGGCTGGTAGGCCTTATCCTGTCAACTATACTCCTCCCATCTTTCCTAAGTATGATGGCATGATAGGGAATGCTAGGGAGCACATCAGGCAATATGTAGATGCATTAACGGCTCATTCCTGTGATCATGAGCTATGGCTCAGGGAGTTTTCTAAGTCCTTAGAAGACCGTGCCTTTACTTGGTACACTAGTCTTGCACTAGGGTCAATTTTGAGTTGGAATGATAGGGCAACACAGATCATGAAAAAGTTCTTTGCTTTGGAAGAAAAGCTCACATTGTCAGATCTACAACAAGAAACGCAGAGGGCGTCCGAAGGATTGTTGGAGTAAATTCGCAGGTTCAGAGACCTCTCTTTGCTATGTTATGACCCTATGGAGGAGGAAATGCTGGTAGATGTTTGCATTTATGTTGTATGAATATCGTCCCTATCTTAAGAATTTGCAGATCTCCAACTTTACAAGGCTTGTAGAAGCGTCCAGAAGGACAAGTATGTCTATCAGGAAGCCTTCAAATGGCTCGACTTCACAGACTATGAATGCACCTAGATAGCCTTGGAGGAGAGAAGGCAATAAGGTAGAAGCTGCTGTGGTGGAAGAGTCCAAAAAGGCAGCTAAAGGTAAAAAGAGGGAGAGAGGTAGTATTCCTCCTCCTTTTATTGTTTCAACTGAAGAATTATACAGCATCCTAGAAGCTTGGTTAAAGGATTGCATGGTGGTGTTGCCTAAGTGCAAGCGAGAGCCCACAGATGAAGAAAAACGAGGTTCACTTTACTGTAAGTACCACAGAAGATGTGATCACCATACCATGGATTGTTATGCATTGAGGAATATTTTCCATGTAAGGGTAGCCAAAGGTGACTTGGTTATCAAAGGTGGGAAACGATTAGACCTGAGGATGCGTAGGCCAGAGGTGGAAATGACTTTCTTCATGAGTCGTGAAGATCCCATGGAAGAAGAAGTTGAGAATATGGCTAGCAGCAACTCAGCCTTTACAGGATAAGGAAATGGTTTTGAGAATTCAGCAAGATGATAAGATACATTCCTTTCTTGAAGGAATAGGTCTTAGGTCGTTGGCCAGGAGAGAAGCAGCCTAAGCTCTGACCATAATGATGGAAAGAAATCAGGAAGTGGCAGCTTCTGAAGGAAGTTTAATGCAAGTGGCATACCAGGAAGCAAGGGATTCAATTACCTTCTCAAATAAAGATTTGGCCAACCAGGTTGTTGATGACGACAGACTTCTGTATCTTACTACATTTTTGGGAGCCTCTAAATCGAAAGGCCCTTGGTAGATACTGGCGCATCCACCGATATCTTGCCTCTCCCCACATTCGATGCTTTGGGCATCCTGAGAGAGAGGATTATTTAAAAGCTACTTCAGGTGGTAGGAATAGGGTCTTTGTAACAGTGTACCCTGGGCCATATGTCTCTAGATCTTAGGGTTGGGCCAATTCGAGAACCTACTTTCATGCACGTAATGGAGGGGGATACTTCTTATCATATTATTCTAGGCCGCCCGTGGCTTAAGGCGTACAAAGTTGTGGCTTCCTCATATCACCAATGTGTGAAGACTGTCTAGAGAAACAGACAGGTGGTTATTGTGGCCACTAGAATGCCTTTTGATAGAGAAAAACTTCATTTTGCTGAGGTAGCCCTATATCAGGAGTATGAACCCAAGGGGAAAACAGAATTCTCCCCTTTAATCCCATTGCTTTGGAAAGAGAGAAAGAAGATGATGGCAAGGTTGTGGAGCTAGAAAGGCCTTCCAAGATAAGGAGTACCACCAGGCTTGATGGCAAGGTAGTGTACAAGTTTTGTCAGTTAGAAGAAGGGGGTAAGGAAAATGGCGAGCTTGATCTCCCAAATTTGACTCAACAACCAAAAGAGGTTCATGTAGCTGAAGAAAATGTGAAAGAAGCTCCTGAATACATGAATGATGTTGTAAAGAATGTACAAGAGGAGCTTGTTGGTTAAAGTCAGCAAAGGATTGCCTGAAGAAGAAGGAAGAAGGCTAATAGCCTTGTTGAGGAAATACAAGGTTGTCTTTGCTTAGAGTTAAGAAGAAATTCTAGGTTTGAGTCCAAATTTGGTAATACACAAGTTAAGGGTGGATCTTGTTAGGTTCTAAAGACTTAGGATTTGATGTATTTAGAACTCTAATGTGTAATGTTGGCAAACCATGATCAAAACAATATGTTTAGTCTTGTTTAGGCTTGCTCAAAGTTGTGTATTTCATGTAAAGTTGGAATCGAGTGGCTGCAGATGTATTAGTACATTTCGGCCTGGCTCGATCGATCGAAAGTCAGCCAGAATGTTTTTTTGCAGAATTTCCAACTAAGCCCTATCTCATTAAACATTTAGGGTTTTATGTTTTTGCCCTAGGTATATAAGGCAAAACCCTAGCCACGTTTTGGGAGTAGCTCTAGATGCTCATATTTTGCGGTTTGTGTGAATCTCTTATGAGATCCTTGAGGAGCTTTCCTTCACATAAACTTAAGGTTTTCAAGGTAGAGATTACTTCAATATCTTGATGATCAACTCAGTTGCTGCCATTGGAACTTAAAGAAACACAAGCGGGAGTGCTTGTATCTTGTGGAGAATCCAAGAAAGAAGGAGTTTGTGGATTCGGAGCTTGCACGTGGTCGTGTCAGTAAGTTCTACTGGTGGGTAGCATTAGGAAGTCGAGTGTGGGTGCTTGTAAGTCATTTTGTATGAACTTCGATTCTTTCATATAGTGGATTCAAGTTTACCTTAAGGATAGCTAGGTTAAATCCTCCCCAGGTTTTTTACCGGTTTGGTTTTCCTGGGTGATCATATCTTTGTGTTTTTTATATTTCCGCTGCTTTATATCTTGATATGATTAATTGATTGTGTTAACCTAGATTTGCATAATTTGACTAAGTTAATCACTTGGCTAATAAACTAGGTTAATCCAATTGTTGTGTTTTAAGGGGTCTAAAAACCTAACAGATCTAATGCTAAGCCTGTGAAGCAACCACTAAAAAAATATCATATCGATGTGGAAGAAAAGATCACAGTTGAAGTGAATAAGCCTTTGAGGGCAAGATTTATAAAAGAAATTGAATGTCCAAATTGGTTAGCTAATATAGTTCCTGTAAAGAAGAAAGGTGGCCAGATAAGAATTTGTGTAGATTTTCGGGATCTCAATAAGGCTTGCCTTAAAAATGAGTTCCCACTGCCTAATGTTGACATTTTGGTGGATGCGGCTGCTAGTCATGAGTGCTTTTCCTTCATGGATGGCTACAGTAGGTACAATCAGATTTTTATGGAGCCAGCAGATGCCTAGAAGACCACCTTCAGGACACCTATTGGAAATTACCTCTATAAGATGATGCTTTTCGAGTTACGCTACTTACCAGAGGACCATGACTCTGATCTTTGGTGATATGTTGCATAAACAAGTGGAAGATTATGTTGATGATCTTGAAGTGAAAGCAAAGAACTCATTCAGGCACTTGTTGCATTTAAGATAGGTCTTTGAAAGGTGCAAAGAGAATAACTTAAGGATAAACCCTTCTAAATGTGCCTTTGGGGTATCCTCAGGGAAATTTTTGGGTTTTCTTGTCCATCATAGGGGGATTGATTTGGAGCCCACAAAGGCTAGGGCAATAGCTGCACTCAGCCCCCCTATGACTTTGAAAGAGTTGAGAAGCTTTGTGGGGAAGGTTTCCTACTTAAGAAGATTCATTCGGGTTTAGCTAAAATTCTAAAGCCTTTGGTGGAGCAAACCAAGAAGGAAGTGGCCTTCGTATGGCCTTTGTATCTTTTGTTGTATATAGCCAACACGGAGCAATCTTTGGGAGCATTGTTAGCTCAAGATCAAGAAGGGGTAGAAAATTCGGTGTACTATATTAGCAGACTTATGAAAAGACCAGAGTTAAGATACTCAACTGCTGAGAAGGTATGTTTGTCTTTAGCTTTTGCTGTGTCAAAGTTCAATCATTACTTCTTATGGCATTGTGTACAATTGGTGACCAAGAGCAATCCTGTGAAATATCTCTTGACTTGCCCTCAATTGTCATAGAGAATGGCCCAATAGGCTATCCTGACGTCGTGCCTTGATATCGAGTGCATAAGAACAACTGCCATCAGAGGTCAAGTAGTGGCTAACTTGCTGGCTAACTTTCCAGGGACAAGTGATTTCTCATTTCCCCAATAAGAGGTCTTAGTGACAAAGAAGCAAGAATGGTCAATGCACTTTGATGGCTTGTCTACAATTCAGGGGGGAGGAATATGAGTGGTATTACAAGCAACGTTTCCCCTGCTCCAATAACGAGCAGAGTATGAAGCCTAGTTAATGAGATTGAAGGCTGCCAAAAGACTTGGCATAAAGAAGCTGAAGGTATTTGGGGATTCTGAGTTAGTCATTAGGCAGGTTGAGGGAACCTATGGGGTAAAGAATCCTAGCCTGGCTGCTTACAAAGCTACAGTACAGGAGCTCATGAAACACTTTACCCTTATATAATGCAAAGTGATTAATCAGAATGACTGAATGAGAACAAGTTGGATGATTCATTGGCCACCCCAGCCACCAAATCTATGCTGAATGATCCAAAGGAGTTGTGTCTCCTTCAAGATTGGCAAGAACCCTTGTTGAAGGCAATGACCCAAGGAAAGTATATTGGGTCAGAATTTTTATCAAACATGAAGAACTTCCTTCAGATCAGTGGGGATTTATTTTTCAGAGAAGCATAAGGGTTGCTGATGAAATGTGTCTTAAGACAAGAAGGGCTAACACTATTGCATAGGTCACACTACGAAATTTGTGGGGTAAACCTTGATGTCGACCTGTATAGAAGATTGCAGAGGCTGGGGTTCTTTTTGGCCAGAGATGGCTAATGATGCCAAGGAAGAGCAAAGAAGTTGCAAGAATTGTTCCATTGTCGCCCCCAAATCAAGTAAAGGTATTGAATGGTGAAGTACTAGAAGAAGATTGGCAGGATTCGTACTTGAGATACGTGCTGATTGGTTGAAGAGAGAAAAGTTGAAGAGATATGTGACAAGATTCAAAGTAGTGGAGGGGAAATTATTCAAAAGAAGCTTCCAAGGAAAGTGGATGGTATGTATTCCCACCAAAGAAGCAAATGGCATTCTCTTAGATTTGCATGAATTGGAGCCAGTAAGACACCCAAGTGGGAGAAGGTTGTGGCAAATGGCTTTACACCAGGGGTGCTATTAGCCTACAATGTAGAGAGATGCCTAAGACTTCGCCAAGAAATGTCGAGAATGTCAAAGGCGAGGAGATGAAATACATACAAGCCACCAGAGTCTCCATCCAACTGTGGCTCCATATCCTTTCCACAGTTGGGGATGGATTTCATAGGTCCTATAAATCCTCATTTTGAAGGATGTGCATGGATATTGGTAGCCATTGAGCTATTTACCAAGTGGGTGGAAGCTGTGGCCATGAAGAAAGCAACAGGTAGCTCAGTGGCTAATTTCTTGAGGGAAAATATAGTATGTCATTTTGGGGTACCAAGTAAAATTATTTCTGACAATGACACATAATTCCTGAATAAGGATGTACGCCATTTAACAGAATGGTACTCCATCTCCCACATGACATCGACACCTTATTATCCGAAGGGAAATGGCCAAGCTGAGGCCTCCAACAAAAGATTGATAAAAATATTGGGAAAAATGACTAAGGAGAATGGAAAGGGATGGAAAGAAGAGCTTTCTATAGCTCTGTGGGCTCATAGAACAACCAAATCATAAGCTATAGGAGCCTCATCCTTTTCCCTACTCTATGGCACGAAGGCTATCATCCCAATAGATTTGGTAAGTCCAGTAGTGAAGCTAGCAGAGATTTTGAGAGTACCTAGAGAAGCTGCTTTGGAAATTGTTGAAGAATAGTGCAATAATGCTACCTCTCATAACCGCCTTTATTAGGCAAATAAGAAGGCTAGGCATGAAGGCCAAGTTAAAGAAATGAAGTTTCAAGTGGGGGAACTTGTTTGGAAAGTAGCTTCTTATGTACGAGGAGTGGCCGGAGCTATCAAGTACAAGTTTTCCCCAAAGTGGGAAGGACCTTATATAGTGGAAGAAGCACATCAAACTAGACATTATTGGTTGAAAGATTAGACAGGTACAAAGGCGTATAGCCCCATTAGCAAAGCTCACCTTAAGAAATACCATGCTTAGTCATGTAAAGATATTTTTGTTTCCACAATGATGAGCTGATGTTATGTTCCCACAATGTCTATATTATTACAAATGAAGTCTTTTCTATTCAGTTACTCTATATTCTACTATTTATGATATGCATGCAAAGTTAAATATCCTAATTGAATAAAGCATAGTAAAGTTTATAATACAAAATTGCAGTCTCTCACGGCCATAAAATATTACAACTTAAAAACTAAATAATGTTTGTAAGAGAATTGATATTTTCAAAAGAGAAGTCTAGGTGGCTTAGAGCTCCTAGCTAGCCTTCTAACTTTTCGATTTCCTTCCTCAAAGAACTTTGTTCTGTTGTGACACCTTCTAGCTGAGTCTGAAGGGCAAACCTGGCTTCTTGCTCGGATGACAATTTCGCTTGAAGCTTGCTAATGGATTACTGAAGCTAAGTGATTGAATTGCTATGTACCTCTAAGCCTGACTTTGTCTCCATCGCTGTATTGATACAAGTGTTTTCTTTAGCTCTCCTCGCGGAGTAAAGACGAGGCATGAACAGAGGGTCTTGCCTTCTTTAAGTCCCTCAAAGCGATGACAACATTGAAATTTAAGCCTTTGGCCTCACTTAGTATGGAAAGGAGTTCTTCAAAGGGAAGAGTCGGACAATGCTAATTGCCTTTAGATTGCAGTTGGGACACTACAAACCCAATTTGTCCTAGAATAAAGCTCCGAAGAGATAGTGTCCATTTTTCGGTATCCCTCATTATCTTTGGATATTTTGAGAGCAGTTTAGAACACATTGCTCTCAAAGGGGGAGAAAGCAATGAGAGTAATGGATCAGAGTCTGTCTCAGTGCTTTCAATTTTTTGGTCTTAAGAAGTAGCTTCTGCAAAGTCTTCTTTCTCCTGAGGGTTGTCGGCATACACCTGATTTGAATCCCTTTTTCAGCATTAGATTCTATCTCCTCATCAGAAGTCACTTCTTGCACAGAAATCTCTTGTGTTGAAGGAATGGCTTTTGTTTTGGTTTGAGTTCAAGGAACAGTCTTTGTAACCTGTCAAAGGTCAAAAGGGAGAAAGAAGAAAAGGAAGTTACCTACGCCATTGATTAAGAGAAAACATTGCAAGAACAAAATCAAGATGGAAAGGAAAATGCGTACTTTGGGTTTCTTTGTAGTAGAAGCTTTCACATTTTTCCCCTTCCTCTTGATGGCTGAAAGTTTGGCTTTGGCAGGGAGTTTCAAAGTCAAATCACCCTGGAAAATAGGTGGGACATCCACTCGTTGGGCCCTACTTTCTCTAAAATTCCTAACACGTTCCCTAACACCAGACTACCATGACTTAAACCTGGGTGAAGGTAGTCCAACTTTGGATGGAGAGGAAAAGGAATTTCGGAACTAGATACCAATATCTTAATAAGGTTTTCCTTTTTAAAGCCAAAGGATTAGGCCTGTTCAAGAATATACCGGCACCGACAAAACCGGTCTGACCGCACCGCCCCGCCCCGCTTAGAGTTCCGTCGAAGGTTTCCGGCGCGGTGGTCGGCGGTGGATCTTCAGTACCGATGTCGGACCGGTGCGGCCATCGGCGCCGAGATTTGCACACCGACGAAGACCGAACCGACCCGACGTGTTTTATATATATACACGTTAATATGTATAAGAAGAGCTGAAGAGGCCAAAGTGAAGAGGCCTAATGTTCTAACTTCTAAGAACTAAGAAGTAAGAAGAGGCAACGTTCATCAATAATTCAAAGTCTCAAGTCTCACACTCTCGCCTCTCAGACAGATACCTCATTCCATCACTCATCAGCTAGACAGCTACCTCACTCCATCACTCAGCTCAGTCAGACATGTGGTTTGTAATGGGTTTTAATATTTGGGTTTGTAATGGGTTTTGAATCTTTTGATATTTAGATTTGATCTAAGTTTTGATTTGTGATTTGAATCCTTGAGTTTTCTGGGTTTGATTTTGGTTTTAGATATCTCTTCCTTTGTGTGTGTGTGATAGATAGGTGGACACCGACCACCGCACCGACTGGAACCGCCACCGATGTTGCCGGAGAACCGTTCCTCAGGCGCGGCGACGGCTTGGGTTTTTAGGAAACCGAAGATTCCGGTGCGGTGCAGAAACGGCCACAAAAACCGGCCGCACCGCACCGTGTACAGCCCTACCAAGGATGCTACTATAGCAGGCAAGGCTAAAGTGGAAAGATGCCCCAATACACCTTGGTCAAAACCAAATTGGCGGGCAAACCTATGGGGATTGTAAGCTTGGGTTTCATAATCTTCTTGAAAACGTGCCTGGAGATGAGAAGGAAAGGCACAAGCAATAAAAGAAAGTTCCTCTTCAGACCAAGGAATATCTCTATAGTGAGAAGCAGGAACACTCTCTAAAGAAGTGAACAATGGGGGAAGTCCACCCTCCAAAAGAGAATAGGGTCTGGCTGTCCAGTCAGTGGGGTCATCCAGTACTTTGCTAAGAAAGCTGTCTAAGGACAACACCACCTTATTCCAATGCCAAGAGCGTGGTAGTCCTTGGGGTGATGGCAGACTGGTTTTATAAGAATTCAAAACTTTGGGGACAGGGGCATAGTTCCTAAAGTGTTCCCACAACCATATTTGTAAAAATGCAATAGGTACAAATGTTTCTACTTGAAATCTACCCCATGAACATTGCAGGTCAAGGGTGAAGTGATCTAAATGAGAATAAATGGTTCCTAAAAGGTAAGGAGCAAGAGGAACGGAATGTCCTTTGGCTAACTTAATAGCTAGAGGGAAATGTCTAGTTAGGATTTTCTCATGAGGATATCCCTTAAACAGATGGTGAGATAACAAGAAAGCAATGAAAGCTTCAAGTTCATAGGGGCTAGAGTTACCTTCTCCCACAACAAAGTATGTGCCCTCCTTTAAAGAATCTGCATTGGCTTCTTCATCCATGCCATCAGCATATTCCCTCCAGAAGTATCTGATCCACCCCCAAAAGTTGGCTCTGGAACCTTTGTCCCCACCAACACTGGTGTCTTCAGGTACTTCTTCACTGGGGGCTTTCCCTTTTCTTGTTGCCTTCAAGACTGGTTTCTTTAAGGTCTTCTTTACTGCATCTTTAAGAAACTTCACAGCTTTGGCTTCATCAAGAGACAAGGAAATGTTAACCACCTCACCATCTCCAAATAGGGGAAGTCTCAATATCTCATAAACATCTTCAAGAGAAGGAGAGACTTCTTAACACCCTGTGAAGAAGGTGTGAGTAGTAGAATTCCACCAGTACAAGAGAGAGAGAATGCTTTCACTATCCTTGTTGATGTCCAAGCCAGAAAATACTAGTATTGTGTGCACAAGATGCAGCCTTTGTAGAATGTCCATGAAGGGAGGATAAGCCAATACTCTTCGACACCAACTCCTCTAACTTCTAGAAACAAAGGTATGAGATTTGAAGACCACATCTATGGTGGGAGCGAAATCTCCTCTGCAAGTGTCGAGTCTAGGAATGTGCTTCAAATCCAGGTCCATTGTCAAGAGATCGTCAGGCTCTCCACATGCTGTGTAGAGGAGGATCTGAACAAGGAACCGAGTCCCAATAGAGACTTTTGTCAAACAGATAATCTTCAAAGAAGGAGGGGATAATCCATTGCTCCTCTGTGGAAGGGTTTTCTTCTCCCCTAAGCAGTGGCCTATTGATTTTAGGAGTCGAAGGTTCTATAAATTTTGAAGAACTGGATCTCAGACTATGTTTGACACCCATGGCTTTGTGTTTGGAAAGGATTCTAAGGTTTGGGTACAAGAAGAGGAAGATAAGGGAAAAATAAGAGAAATGAGGGAAGAAAATATTTCTTTCCCTTTTATACTCTAGTACTTACTTTTTTCCCTCTAAAAGGGGTCATTCAAAAATGAAGTTCCTTTTCAAAATTGACACATGTCAACAAGGGAAAAACTGAATCTCTAATAGAAAAGCAGTTGACAGGAAGCAAACACCTTCATAGACAAAGTGAAAAGGCATGACTCCTTATCAACATGTTCAGTTTTACTTTATTTCATTTTTGTTTAACTGACATGTTTACATGTTATGCCTTTGTGCAAGAATATAACTTTTTTTTTTAAAAACAACATAATACATAACATAAAAATAAACAAATAACTTTATAACATATGATAAAAGCAAATTATATTTTTTAAATATATTTGTGTTTGAAGATACAAAAATAGAAATGAGGATTTACATGATTTGACCCATGTGGCCTATCACCCCTTTACTATACAAAAATAAAAAATAAAAAACACAAATAAAAGAATAAAAAAGAAACGAAAAAAAAGGTTGAGGGATTGATGGCGAGAAAATCAAGGAGAACAAGTCAAGGATGATCTGGAATGCATCTGGAGGTACAGCTGATAAGGATGAAGCTCTGCTCCTCTTCCCACGACCTCTTGAGCTTGAGGTTTGTCCTGCAACCTCTGTCTCAGTCTCCATTGGTTCACCTTCTTCTTGGTCACCTTCCTCTTCATCACCTGGGAGACGAAGTCTTATCCTTGTAATGGTTAGAGCGTTGATGGCTGAGGGTGTAGGCATGAGGCTGATATCTTGAGGGATTTCCACACCTTTCAATCTAAAAAGCCTCATAAAAAGCTGGGAAAAATCAGCTTGGCCCCGGAGGTTGTTCTAGTCTCATCAACAATGGTGTAGAAGATATGAGCACTGATGTCTATGTTGGTGTTCTCCTTGAGCTCCATGAGGAAGATGCCTCTAGCATTGTTGATGGTGGTCAGCTTCCTCACTGGGTATAGATTGAACATCATGATGGTTGTAAGACACCTCATGTCAACTGGGAAGGCAGTAGTGTTGAGGCATCTCTCTTCTCTAACTCCACCAATATGAGATTGGACAGTTTCTATGGATAGCATCCTGTCCTTGTAATGGGTGAAGTCATGATCATTCAAATCTTCAAACCCTAACACCTCATCTTTGTCATCCATATCTATGGTGAACTCATGTCATCGTATCCAACAATTTATCTCATGCTCTCTTAACACATCATTAGCATAAAACTCCCTGATCAGAGGCTCACACACTCCAGGCAAGTCACCCAACAACTTATCCCAACCTCTGCCTTGAAAACAGCTTGGAATGAAAGTGTCCTTCAAATCCACCAAGTCTAGAAATCTTTCTTGAATGATGGTTGCCTTCATGTAGAACCGAATGTATCTCTCAAAATGTTAAGGAGACCTGAACTTTATATTGTCCATCTTCAACCTCTTGTCACCCTTTTTGGCAGTAGTCTTCTTCTTTGTAGGAGTCATCTGCAAAACCATAGCAGCACAATCCACATACAAAAAAAAAAAAAAAGAAAAAAAAAAGAAAAAAAAAGAAAAGAAAAGAAAAAAAAAGCACAATAGATGGAAACTCAAAAATTAGTAACAGGTTAGTAGTGCTGAAAGGAACATAAACTTATACCAAATATTCAGTCTATAATCAGTTCAGAAACAATATGGCATGAGATAACCCAAAATAGAAGAGCATAGAACAATTTTATCACCAACTCTTAATCATAACACAGAGTGACAGTGTGCACAGAAACACAACAAGAATAGCTTAGGGTACACAGCCAAACATATAAACTAATATGCACTAAGCAAACATAGTGAACCAAAGACACCCACAAACAGTGTAAAACACAAAATCTCTAAAATTTAAGCACATGTCTAAAAGACATATCTCAATGGGTTTGATATGCTCAACACAAGACAGATCAGTCAACATACTCGAGGATAAAATTCACTTATGATAATAAGAATATATCGCATCATATAAACAAGACCAACATAACCCATTCAATCAAACCCAACAAAATGAACCCATCCCATAGCCAAATCAACACATACCTCAAAACCAAACAACAACTCAAAAATCCAAGAAATCAGGGTAATAAACATGAAATACTTAAAGAAAATAAGAAAACCCATACCTTTTCTTGAAGATTGATGTTGAAGAAAAATGGAGTTTTTGAGACATACGGTGAGATTGAGAGAGTGTTGAAACGGGGAAGACAATGAATAGTCACAAAAGTTCGAGGGAAAAATCAAAAGGTTTTAAAAACTGACTTATTTGCGCAAAACATACGATTTTCGCAGCTGAGTCAAGTCGCGTTCAAGTCGCCAGAACACTTAGAATAAAAATTTTGAAAAATTTTTCTAAGTTTTTTTTGCGACTGAAAGTTCCACCCGCGAGAGAGTCGCGAATTGAGCCGCGAAACTTTCGGTATGACTCTCGTAACTGGACCTCCACTCGCGAACAAGTCTCCACATCAAGTCGCAAGAAATCTAGAAACCTAGATTTTGAAAAAATTTCTAAGTATTTTTCGCGATATTGACCTGCCAGTGAGTCGTGAAAACCTACTATATGAGCTCACAACTAGGGGCAATCGGCTGGACTGACCCGCGACTAAGTCACCAAAACAGGGCAACACTATTTTTGAAAATTTTGACAATTTTTTGTAAAAACAAAATACTTTCCAAAAACAATTAAAACACTCAAAAATCTTTTTGTGTTTGATTAACAAAAATTAAGTATGTGAAACACGTTTAATCAAGTATAATCACACAAATGAATAAGACATTCATTGAACATAGACATGTGTGATGTGTGTGGATACCAAAGATGAGATAGTCTTTAGTCCAATGTAAAGTTTCAATGATCAATTCAACCAAGGCATACACAATTAGCACAAGGAAAAGTGACCTATCTCAATAATAAAAATATGCATATATGACCTCCCACAAAACTTGATAACATAACATTGAAGCTTTTCATTTGGCTCCATATTCAACATATCATTTGATCTTTTTGAATCAATACATCTCTTTTTGAGATCAATGCCTGAAATATTTGGTATTTCAATTTGATAACAAGCCTTTGGCTTTTTGGGCATCATACATTTTTCACAAAAGTCGCTTTCCCTTTTTCCTAGTCAAATACTAGTATGTGCGAAGGCTTTTGCAGCTCATTATCTCTTTTCATTTTGATATTTACATTTGTTGAACTCTTTAACAAAAGAAAATAAAAAGAGTGGGAAGATATATAGACACAAGTCTATGCATGTCTCAAGACCAACAAAAACATTGACTAATCATTCATGACAAGTTTGAAGATCTATTTACAACAATCACATAGATGTCAAGATTTCTCCCACAATGATATGAGTGCATAAAGAACAAGTTACGCTCGTAAATGCACAAAGCCATTAGCACAAAGGTACAAGGCAAAACATGTTTGTGACAAAACACAATAATGTCTATCAAACTTTTTGAATTTTCTACTTTTTGTGTTTTTGGATTTTTGATACAAAAACAAGAAAATATTGACCAAGAACAATGTAAAAACATTTAAAACAATTGCAAACAAACAAACCCAAAATTTTTCAGCACAAGCTAGAACAAAAAAAGAAAAAGAAAAAAACACACAACCAATCAAAGTCACAAAGCATAGGAAGTATTAATGCATGGACATGTTATAATACTCATGCATGAGTACCCCTCTTCAACCACACGACACTTGCGTTTTGGGTGATATCCTTAGAAGATTGGGTACGAGAGTTATGGCAGTTAAACCTTCTTGAGAAGCTTGCCAAACAGGTGGTGAATGCATCAATCATCTTCATCACATCCATCATTTTGGAATCACCATCTTGACCTCTTGATTGCTCAACAACCCAATTCCTTTTGTCATTTGTTGGTCCTCTTGACCTCTGATCACTTGCATTCTTTAATGCTCTAAGCTTATGACAATTTGCTCTGGCGTGTCCTTGAAGTCCACAACGATGGCAGAAATGTTGAGTTCTCAGACCTCTTTGTGACTTTGGGAGTGATTTCCCTTGAGCCTTAGGCTTGAACACTGATTGGTTATGAGGCTTATTCAAAAACCATTGGTCAGTCACATTCCACTTCTTTTCCGGTTTCACTTTTGTAAGGTTGAATTTTATCAACCATCTTGTTGGCTTTATTCCGTGCCAATTTGCTTGTAATTTAGCACTTAGTAACCCTGTATTTAGGTGGGATTCATATAAGGGTAGTGTGTGAGAAAGTGTGAAGAAATGCTCAACATTGTGCAAAGAAGCAGGGACTCGCGACTTGCAAGCCGCCAAACTGCAGCACACGTGAGAAGCATGCGGGGAAGTGAAGGGTCACGCCAGGTGTTGCACTACAGGACAAAAGTCCTAGGCTGGCCAGGCCGTTATCTCGCAGCTTGAACTCGCGACTTAGACCAGTCGTAAGGCCAAGCCACCAACTTGCCCTGTTTGGCAAAAACTGTCTCTTCGTATTCCAAACACACACCACTATATATAGACCCTTATAACCACGAAATGTAGAGAGCTTCCAGAGAGAATTTTGAGAGAGAAACCCTAGAGAAAAACAAGATAGCCTCATCCCCAATCTTCATTGAGAGACTCTTCAAATTCCTCTACTCTCTTCCTCTCCATTGATACATCCTTGAGAGGTTCTTGACCAAATCCTTTTCTCACCACACCCACGTCTGTGAGAAGGTCTTTTGGTGCTAAGGGAAGCAGTTTGGAAGGAACCAATGGTTATTGGTTGATGCTATGGGTTATAGCGGAATCCGGTAAGCTAGAGAAGAAAAAGGTTCGGCGCAATCTCGCTGGAGTAGGAAGCTTGGAGGGCTTAGGTACCTGGGTAGATTAGGCTTGGAGGGTCTATTGCTATTCATGTATCCCAACTACATTTTCTAGTGGATTATTGACCGCTTGGAGGGCGGCAGAGAGGTTTTACGCCGAGGGCTTCGGTTTCCTCTTCGATAACACATCGCATGTTGTCCTTGTGTTTGCATCTCTCTTCCCTTATCTTTGCCTTTTATTTTCTATTGTGGATGTAATTATAATTGGCTTAGATTGTTTATCAATTATGTGTTTAGCTTATGTTCATGTTCCGCACATTAATTGTTTGATAATAAGCTTGAATTGGTAATTTGTAATTGAGGGTCTAAACGTTTATAGTGTTTTCAACGCTATTTAAACTTTCAACTTTCTCAACAACTGAAGTTTCAACCACTGGTTCCTTAGCTTTCACAAACTTTACTTCCTTGGACACTTTGACACTTGAACTATTCTATTCGATGTATCCCAATTTGCTCTTGTCGGAGAAAGGTTTTTGATGAGCAAGCACTTCATCAAGCTTCTTGGAGGAAACTCGCTCTACCTTAGCATTGGCTTAAACCACCTCAAGCTCAAGAAATTTTATCTTTGAGTAGGCTTCGGTCAGCTCTCCATTCAGCGTCTCCATTTCACATTTGGTCTCCTTGTATCGCACTAGAAGACTTCTATAATCTTTCTCTGCCCTCTTCATCTTTTTAATGGCTGCGTTAGCCACTTTTGCATATTCACCAGTCTTCTCAAGGAGGGAATTGTAGGTCTCTTGTAGTCCCACTTCTTCTTCATCTTCCTCATATTCAGATTCCTCAACTATCCCAATTGACTCCAATTCAGTGTGCTCACCAAGCTCTTCCACTAGAGCACTCAAATCATCCGAAGATTCCACATGAGCAATGGTCATGAATGCAGAGAAGTTTCCCTCTCCATCACAGCTTTCATCTGAATCTGAATTAGAGGAATCGGAATCACTAAGAGTAGTGGCATACACCTTGCCCTTCGATTTCAAATAATTGGGACACTCTTTCTTGAAATGTCCATGTCCGTTGCATTCAAAGCAAGTGATTCCTTGAGAAGATTGAGAGTCCTTCCCATCTTTCCTCTTGAAATCCTTTTTCTCCTTTCCAAAACTTGGGAATTTTCCTTTCTCAGCAAATTTTCCATTCTTCTTGAACTTCAAGAACTTTCGAAAATTCTTCACAAGATATGCCACATCTTTATCGACAACATCCTCATCTGATGAGTCATGAGCTTCTACCGTCTCATTAATTGTCTTAAGAGCAAGGGATTTGCTCTTCCTTTGTGATGGTAATGACAGCTCATATGTTTGAAGTGAGCCAACTAGTTCTTGAACTTTGATATCATCAAGGTCCTTGCTCTCTTCAATTGCTGTAACCTTTGCATGGAAGCTCTCCGGCAATGACCAAAGGATTTTCCTCACTATCTTTGAGTCCTCCATCTTCTCACCCAAGTTGAACTTGCCAACAACCACCTCATTCAGCTTGCTATAAAATGAGTCGAATGACTCGTCTTCACTCATTTTCAGCTCTTCAAATCGAGTGGTTAGCATCTACAACTTAGTATCCCTTCACCTTCTTTGTGCCTTCATAGGTGGTCTCCAATATCTCCCATGCCTCCTTAGCAACTGTTACGTAAGAAATCCTGTGAAACTTATCTGGAGAAACACCACAGAAAATTGCATTCAAAGATTTACTGTTAGCGTTAGTTGCCGCAAGGGCTGCCTTATCCCAAGTGGATTTAGCGGCCTCCGGCCTAGTCCATCCTACTTCTACGGCATCCTAAACAGTATCATCAATTGAACATAAGAATGCCCTCATCCGGACTTTCCAAAAGGCATAGTTGCTACCATGAAAATATGGTGGAACATTTAAAGATTGAGACCGGTCCATCTCAAACGGGGTCAAGGATCGCACTAAGGTAATTAAACCACAACAAGTGCACCCGCTCTGATACCAATTGAATGTTCAAAATGTGTGTAAAACACCCTTGAATGTTTAGACCCCCAATTTACAAATTACCAATTCAAGCTTATTATCAAACAATGTACGTGCGGAAAATGAGAATAAGCTAAAACAGAATTGATAAGATAATCTAAACCAAATAAAAGCACAACCACAACAGAAATTAAATGGCAAAGATTAAGGGAAGAGAGATGCAAACACAAAGACAACACAGTGATGTGTTATCGAAGAGGAAACTAAAGTCCTCGGCGTAAAACCTCTCCGCCGCCCTCCAAGCGGTCAATAATCCACTAGAGAATCAAGTTCAGATACATGAACAGCAAAAGACCCTTTAAGCCTAATCTACCCAATGTACATAAGCCCTCCAAGCTTCTTGCTCTAACGAGGTTGCGCCGAACCTTTGTTTTCTCTAGCTTATCGAATTTCGCTATAGCCCATATCATCAACCAATATCAATTGGTCCCTTCTTAACTGCTTCCCAAGCACCAAAAAGCCTTCTCACAAATATGGGTATGGTGAGAAAAGGATTTGGCTAATGTACCTATCAAGGACGTAACAATGGAGAGGGTGAGAGTACAGGAATTTGGAGAATTAAAGGATGAACATTGTGGATGAGTCAATCTTGTTTTATTCCCCCCCCCCCCCCCCCCCCCCACCACCCATACACCCCCTGCTTCCCTTAAAGGTGTTCAATTGTCCATCACAACATTAAGGTTTTGATACAACGGACCGTAACTCAAGTGACCTGATCAGCACTGAAATCCCTCTCTCTTATTTATTTATTTATTTTAATTTACAAAATCTCCTAAAATCCCCTAATATCTTTGAGGGTTTTAGGATTTTATTTGGTTAAATCATACAATTTTTTATATTTTGGAGATTTTGTAAATTAAAACTTCTGCTTATACCAACAACTCATCAAAAATGATATAATTCATTATAACTTTTATGTGGGTAACTAACACATTTCCTTAAATTTGTTTTTTAGAATTTCCATTTGTTATTTTTATTTTTAAAGATTGAATATTGGAGGTTGGCCTGATCTTACTTGATTTCTATAGCGTAGAGTGCTGCTGGATTTGTGTTTAAAAGCTTATGTTTTTTGTTGGTTTTGGTTGGATAGTGATTACTGGTGGTAGGTGCTGACTTGTTGTAATGGGGGTTTAGTTGTAATCCGTGACTTTGCGCTGCTAAAATGTTTCTGAGTTGATGAATTTTTATTTTTATTTTTTTATCATCTGCTGGGTGTGATTCTTTGGGCCTTAGTCTTAATCTGCTTTGTTGAATAAAATTTGAATGCTTTTAGTTTCAAAATATGAAATCTATGTGAACTATCATAGGGAAACCTTGACTTATTTGAATGCCTAATGTAAGTTTGGTGACCTTGACTGATTTGAATGCCTAATGTAAGTTTGGTAGACACCAAGTTCATGGTTGCAACTTGAAATAAGCTTTCATGCATGATTTTCTGGTAATTCATTGCTTGATTGCTAGAGAGTTATGGTCTTTTGGAAGGCATAGTAGTGTTACTAGAATAGCCGCTCCCCTTTGGTTATATGGACAATATGGAGAAGTTTACCAAGACTTGAAAACTATTCAATGCCTTAAGACCTGCTTATATTGAGTCGCGAGTTCAAGCCGTGAGCTAATGACCTGGCCAGCCTAGGACTTTTGTCCTCTAGTACAATAGCTGGCGTGACTCTTCAGCTCCCCTGCATGCTTCACGCGTGTGCCAGCTTTGGCAACTTGCAAGCCGCGAGCCAGTCGCGAGATCCAGTCACGAGGCCCTGTTTCAGTGCACACTTTTGAGCTTTTCTTCACACTCTCTCACACACTACCCTTACATGATTCCCACCTAAATACAGAGTTTCTAAATGCTGAATTACAAGCAAATTTGGCATAGAATAAAGCCAACAAGATGGTTGATTAAATTCAACCTTACATTCTTCTCCCCCTATATTGCACAATCAATTTCTCTAGGCTTAGGGCTCAAAGAGGTTTGTGCATTTTGAATGATATATGATCAATTAAGTAAGGAAAGTGGATATGCTTGAAGGTGTGAGAATTGTTCAATTTGAGAAGGTGAAGGACAGGGGTGGAGCTACATGTATGAGTGGGGCCATGGCCCCTAAAAATTTTAAAAATATTTCAATACTATATATAAATATTTAACATTTTAATTATTAGCTTACAGAAATGGGTCTCAACTCCCCCCAAATATTTGAGCTAGTCCAATGATGCTCTTAAAAAAATTGTCCAATTGATCTAGTAGTTATAAAGAACGTTTTTTTTTCCCTCAAATTTTTTTTTTTTTTGTAAAATGTGTTCTTGTGTTTGTTAAAGTTTTGCATCATTCATGTCTTTGAATACTTCATTAGTTCAATTGAATTTTTTTACTCACTTTGATAGACAATTTGGTAACTTATATAAAAAATAAAAACCTTAAAGGATTCGCTATGAAGGATACTAAGTTATATGTGTATAGATTTATATATTTGTGCATGTTTATGAAAGTTTGTATAAGTTAATAAATTAGTATCATAAGTGATGAGCTTATTTTCAATGGGAATGATATTAAACTTATTTCGTGCTCAGCTACCCTTATAAACCTGGTAATGTGTGTTTACCTGACCTACTGCTCTGCTTGTCTTGGATGCATATTACTAATACATTACATTAATCATATGATATCTGTCTCAAATGAAGTGCAGGAATCGCAACCAAATTTCTTTTATCTCTGTCTCTCTCTCTCTCACATTACTCATAAGGGGGTAATGTAGGATGTGGCTTACATGTAACTGAGTAAAAAGATGCGCTAATTCCAATCCATAACAGTCGTGCTTCAGCTAGTTGCAAATATCTCCAGTTCAGGGTTCAGACTTTTTTTATGTAATTCATCCATTTTTTATGAATTCTTTGGCATCACTTAATAGCCAAGATAAAAGAAGAAAATAAGTGTGTGTGTGTGTCTCGATCACCATGCCATTGTATATTAACTCAAATGGAACTTCCTCCCCTTGTAACAACAAGGTGGAGAGTGAGATCGTGAGTTCAAGACCCACCAGCTCATCTGCATTCGGTTATTGGCTACTTGTTTTTTTGCTCAAATACTTGTTATAGACAAAGAATTTTGAAAAATTGACAAAATAGTAGATGTTTCTTACCTTTATTCCAGGAGTAAGGGTTCAAATAAAGGGTCTTCCCATCAAGCTTAATGTGAAAAGGGCCAATTTCCTCTGCCTCCCCATAAGCAATGGATGAACATCCAGGCCCTAAAGAAATTAGTCTTTGGTCAGGAACTTAATTCAAAAGATTGTACTATATCAATAGCAATTAGAAAAGTAGACAAGCTATAAGTTCTCAAGAGACAAGAGCGTCACAAAGCAAAAAACCAGATCAAGTTAGATAATTCTGTGTTGTGTTGTTCGTAAAATCCCTCCTTCATCATCCCCCCCAAAAAAAAAAAAAAAAAAAAGCATCATGATAGAGAATCATTTTAGAAATAAAGACTTTTTACTATCACACTGTTCTAACTTATCAATCTAACAGTATAGAATAATTTAAACAGTAAAAGTATAATCATATGTTAATTCAAAAAGAACCAGTCAAAAAACAAAATAATTTATAAAGATAACAATAACAACTTTGAAAAGGGTATGAATTGTCACGACCCAAACCTGTACTTCAGGATTTAGAGCATGACCGGCATGTTAATATCAAGTTTACCTCAATACTAACACGAACCAACTTAAACTAAAGGGGCTTATTAAGAATTGTTTCTTGAACTCCTGTTTATTTTCGTGCATTAAAGCCACAATATACAAAAATGATAAAAACCTTGAAATTTCATTTTTATTTGAACTTGAAAGATTACCACCTGGTTGAAACTTAGGGTATTTCTGTAAATATTACATAGCTAAACGTTTAGCAAAACTCTTATTACAAACCTAACCCCAAAGACATACAACTGGAGTTCAAAACAAACTAAGGTTCTGAATTACATCTGTGCTCGAGGATCAAGTACATCTTGATTCCTCCTATACATCAAAAGAGCTAAATTACTATACAACAAAAACTCTACATTCTAACAAACGAGAATTCACAAAATCCTTGCCACCTCTAACACTCTCGTTGCTTCCAGGAAGAACCTGTGCACTGAAATATAAAAAGGTGAGCTGCGAAGCCTAGTAAGGTTTTTAAGCTCCATGGGCCCTTGATAAGAATGTATGTAAATCAAATATTTTATGGATATGCCAGTTTTGATAAAATAGCCTTCATACTGTTCATATTGTTCTTAAAATAATTTACGAGTTTTTAGATGAGCATACTTCATTTTCCTTTCATATAATAATAAAATGACATAATAAGGAACGTAAACATAGTTCAGTAACCTTATCTTTGGATAGACTGTAAATACCTTATCATAACTTCTCATTAAACTTATAATACATTCAATATACCTTTTTTATCATCATACTTTTCTTATAATTTCCAAATAGTTTAATAGCTCATTTATAATACATATTAGTTAATCCAATTGAAAGTCTGTCACAACTTTGGGAGACTTCTAGCACAGAGTACCAGGCATCCAGCATTCCCCATAATGCTAGGTAATTCCAGAATCATATCATAATACATCTTTTCAACCATGGGAGTAGGTTGACATCCTCCACAAGTTGGTTGTTACCAACAAGGGCGGGTACAGCAGAACCAGTCCCACTTATAATGGCCACACAGAATCTCCATGGAAATGCTAGTACTATAACCCCTATCAAGCAGATCTTGTAATTGCAATTTTAACTCTCTAAGTTCAGCTGGGGCCATTCTATAAGGAGCCTTGGATATAGGACCAATACCGGGTAAAAGTTCAATAGAGAATTCAATCTCTCTATTTGGAGGTAGGCCAGGCAACTCTTCTGGAAAAACATTAGGAAATTCTTTTACAATAGGAATTGTTAGGTTTTTAGACCCCTTAAAACACAACAATTGGATTAACCTAGTTTATTAGCCAAGTGATTAACTTAGTCAAATTATGCAAATCTAGGTTAACACAATCAAATAATCATATCAAGATATAAAGCAGCGGAAATATAAAGAACACAAAGATATGATCACCCAGGAAAACCAAATCGGTAAAAAACCTGGGGAGGATTTAACCTAGCTATCCTCAAGGTAAACTTGAATCCACTATATGAAAGAATCGAAGTTCATACAAAAGGACTTACAAGCACCCACGCTCGACTTCCTAATACTACCCACCAGTAGAACTTACTGACACGACCACGTGCAAGCTCCGAATCCACGGACTCCTTCTTTCTTGGATTCTCCACAAGATACAAGCACTCCCGCTTGTGTTTCTTTAAGCTCCAATGGCAGCAACTGAGTTGATCATCAAGGTGTTGATAATATCTCTACCTTGAAAACCCTAAGTTTATGTGAAGGAAAGCTCCTCAAGGATCTCACAAGAGATTCACACAAACTGCAAAATATGAGCAACAATACAACCAGAGCAACTCTCAAAACGTGGCTAGGGTTTTGCCTTATATACCTAGGGCAAAAACATAAAACCCTAAACGTTTAATGAGATAGGGTTGAGTTGGAAATTCTGCAGAAAAACATTCTGGCCGACTTTCGATCGATCGAGTCTAACCTTCGATCGATCGAGCCAGGCCGAAATGCACTAATACATCTGCAGCCTCTCGATTCCAACTTTACATGAATTACACAACTTTGAGCAAGCCTAAACAAGACTAAACATATTGTTTTGATCATGGTTTGCCAACATTACACATTAGAGTTCTAAATACATCAAATCCTAAGTCTTTAGAACCTAACAAACTCCCCCTTTGGCAATCCGTGACAAAACACAAATTAAAAGCTCAAAGTTTACAAATAAAAGCCCTTTACAAAAATAATGCTCATAACACAAATTCAATCCTAACTACTATCCATCAGTTGCAAGTGTAGACAGCAGCTCAATTGAATCAACTTGTATATTCTTGAAACACTCAACAAACGCATAAACGCATGTGTGATAGAAAAACAGTAGATCAACAGATATGTAAACTAACTCTCCCCTTAAGTTAGATACAACAAAAATAAAACATTCTTGTATGTTTCACACAACACATAATAAAGACATATATCAATGAATAACTCATAAATATAAATCCATAAGTAGTGAACACAAGAAACAAGAGTCATATATATCAAAATCACTGTATCTCCCCCTAATATGAATAGCCCCAAAAAATGATATACAAAGTGAAGCACCTAGATACAATCTAATATCACCACTAGCTCAGCAAAACAAAAGAAATACTCTCCCTAACTACAAAAACTCCTCTACAAGAGTCAAAACTCTACTCCCCCTTTTTGTAACGGAGTGCCAAAGGGCAATCACATGCCATCATCAAAAGAAGGTGGTGAGGGTGAATGAAGATGTGCTAAGTCGGCTCGCAAAGCACATATCTCATCAAGCAAGTCCACCAAAATTTGACCATAAGCCGCCTGAACGGTTATGACAGTCTCCAAGGTACTACATATATCAAAGTCATCCGAAGGAGGTGGAGGAACATCAGCAGCAACAGCATCACCAACAGGATCAGCAACATCCTCACCAGCAGGACCTGTAGAAGAAGAAGGAGGAGGTGCGGTACCAGAAGGCTCAGACCTAGGGTGTTTAGAGCCAACTCGAAGATGAGCAGCCCTCTATCTAAGAAAAGACGCACCTATGGGAGCAATAACATGTACGGGCTCAGAAGAAGGGAAATCATCTAGACCAAGATATAACAAAATCCTATGAATAAAAATAAGATGGACAAGAGCATGAGCAGAAGATGAACTCCTATAAACTTCGTTCAAAGAACAAAGAAACAAGTGAGGAAAACTAATAGGAGCATTAGTAACAAGAGCGTACAAAAAGACACACCGCTCAAGAGGAATGGTGTGAAGATGAGAAATGGGCCATATAGAATGACAGGCTATCCGAAGAAACAGATAGATAGTCTCAGGAAGCTCAGAAGACGTGATCCAAGGATCAAAACCCCCCTGGATAGAAGACCCAGTGATGTATGACATGACATCATTCCAGAGTGGAGACTCATCATACGGGTAGATAAGGTGTTGGACCAAAGGTACCCCCTAGAGCATCAGCCACTACAGTAGGAGTAATGGTGTACTCTACACCTCGTATCCAACTCTTTACCAAAGTGTTGGAATCATAGATGCGGATAGAGATATTCAAAAAGAACTCTCTAATCAGGGTAGCTGGAGGAGGAGGATCAGAAATATCCAAAAGAGGTAACTAACCCCGACATTCAAAATTTGCCCTAATGGCAGGATCTAGCTCATCTAACACTACAGAACGCTCAGCCCAAATCTTTCTCCTAAGGTTTAGTGTTTTAAAGATTTCTTGGTTCTTCTCACTAGGAAACTTCTCACGGTCAAAAGAAGGTGGAGGAGGAGGGGGAACAGACCTATGAGCTCTAGTCTTCCTAGGCATGATGCTAAGGAAAGGACAAAGACACAAAGATAGAACCAAAAGAACAAAACAAAGCACAAACTAAGGGTAGACTGCAAGTTAGCACAAAAAAAATATAGAACAAAAATCTATATGATGCATGAACAATTACAATGTCATGAAGCATGTTCTAATGCAGTAAAACTAAGTTCAATTTCACAAAATTGGCTTGAGCACAGAGTTTCTAATAAAAACCCCAAAATTGAAAACCACTTGTTAAGATTTTGGAAAAATTTGACTAATTGATCATCACACAAGCTAGAATACATAATATAATGATCAATTACATCAATTCAACAAGCCAATTGCATCAATTGAACCCAATTTGAACAAATCCCCAATTCGGATCAATTACAAGCCCTAGAATTTTCAATTTTTCACAAATAAAAAAATTGACCAAAGTAAACCATCAAAATCATGTTTATATCATGTCCCAACAAAAACCCAATGATCAATTTCACTTAAAAAGGCTTGAATCAACAAAAAACCCCAAAAAGAAATAGGTCCGAAAATTTCAATGAATAATGCATGAAAAATGCATGAAACATGAAAATAAAAGAAAAAGGAGGGGTATAATGGACTTAGCGGCCTTAGAGGACAAAAACCTTGCAAAAAAATTGGAGGAAAATGACAAAAAAATTGATGATTTAGCCTTACCGAGTCGGAGAGAGAGAGAAAAAGGTTTGAAACTTTTGAAAAGTGATTTGAACAAGTCAAAGTCTGATATTTTAAAAAAAAAAAAAAAAATTGATTCATGAAATTCGATTGATCGAAAATTACATTCGATCGATCAAATAAACCCGAGACTCTTAAAAGAATTTTAAGCACATTTTCGATCAATCGAAAAACAGAATGGATCGATCGAAATAGGCAGAGGCTCACAAATTTTTTGAGAAAAAACACATTTTGGCCATAAACTCCTCAAAGCATTAAAATTGATGAACAAAATGCATGAGTATGAGATGAAATGCTTTTTCAAAAACCCAAGTTTTAAGCCCAGTTATTCAAAAAAATTTCAACCATTCTCCCCTTAAATTCTCAAGCAAAAAAAATGTTTTGCATAATACTCAAGGTATTTTCAAACTTGGTTGGTCAGACCAAAAACACACACAATAACATGTACAGTGTTTAGCAAAGAGTAACTTGTGTAGTGTGTGCAACTAGCAAAAGCTTGAGATACATGTGAGGTGATATGTGAATAGAAATCAAACACAAAGTCTACAAAATTCATCACATAGAATTTGAAAGAGACTATCACCAAAAGAGTTACATCATATAACTCTCACATCTCCTAGAACAAGAGCTTGCAATCATGTAAGTTTCTTGAATTTTGCCTCATAATATACACACCAATTTTAATTGTTCAAAAACTTATTAAATAGCCGGGATAATGTACACACCAATTTTAATTATGTGATTTGGCATCAAGCCTAATAGTACACACCAATTTTAATTATTAAGCAATTAAACCGAGGCTACACCTTATGTTCTTTTTGTGCATGTGTTACACTTGCTAGAGCACAAAATCTTACGATATGCACTAAGGTGTTCATGATTGGCTAGTGAACAGTGGTGAGATGGTTATTTATGCCTTTCTCAAAAGGATCAAGTCCGACAGTCAAATAACATGTGACTTCAAGATTAAGACAAAGTGATAAACACCATAAACATCTTTCCCACACAACATGCACTACACAGCTCAAACTAGTAAAGTGCAATAAATAAGCTCATCAAAGCTAAACAAGGTACACAAGACATGTTATGTGTAAATAAATTGACCAACCTTGTTTTCAAAAACCAAGAAAAATAATGCCAAACACAATTTTTTTTTTTTTTAAAAGAGAAAACAAAAATAAATCCTAGAATGAAATGCATGAATGTTATGCAATGCAAATCCTAGAAACAAAACAACACAAAAACCAAAGAACAATGGTCACAAAAGAGTAGAGCAATGAAGCACAAGGACCATGTCAGAAAGACTCAATTAGATCGAGTCTTTTGCATCCAAAACCTTTTAGATGCACCACGAGCATTGGAGTTCCTATTCACGTTCGAGTGATTTCCAACTCCAGGATTGGAATAAAGGTTTAAAGCCTTTACCAATTCACCAATGAGTGCCATAGGATCTTGTGCTTGAGGCACAGGCACTTTTGGTTTGTTTGCTCTCTTAGCAGCTTGAAGCTTGTAACAGTTAGGACGAATGTGTCCAGACTTTCCACAAAAATGACAAACCCAAGCAGGTTTACCATGCATCTTGTCCTTAGAAAGGGTAGACTCCTTAGGTTTAGACTCTTTCAGATCAACCCTAATCTTCTTAGATGGTGAAACTTCTATAGGTTTGACAACCTCACTCACAGGGGGTTTGACAGTTTCACTCACAACCTCACTCACGGAAGGTTCAGAAGAAGATGAAGGAACAAAGTTCGTGGAATGTGGTGTAGATACAAAGATGCTATCAACAAAACCTAAACCAGATTTGTCAGAAGGATACTTTTGAACACTCAACATTTGATCAAGTTTAGAACTAGCAGATCTAGCAATAGATAAATCAAGTTCTAATTTCTTAACCTTATCAATCAACAACATATTCTCAATTTTCACATTGTTCAAAAGTTCATTAGCATCAAACAGTTTAACAAGCAAATTCTTCTTATCAAGCTCAAGAGATTCAATTTTCTTCAAGCCAAGTTCAACATTCATAGCATCCTTTGTAGCAATTTTGCAAAGTTTATTATAGGCCTCTTGAAGATCTGCATCCTCAGAGAGTTCCCCATCAGAAGGGTTCTCTTCAACAGACACGCTTTCATTGACTACAGCAGTAGCAGTGAAAGCAATGAAGTTTCCATCCTCGTCACATCCAGACTCATCATCAAAAACCTCATTATCACTAAGGGTTACAGCCATAGCTTTACCCTTAGACCTCAAGAATGTAGGACATTCAGATTTAACATGACCATACCCTTGACATCCAAAACATTGAGAACCCAAAGAATTATTGAAAGATTAACCTACTTTTTCTCTAGGTTTTTCAGTGTTGCTAACCTTAATGGGATCATTCTTCCTAAAATTTCTAGGTTCAGCAGTGTTTGTATTTCTTACCTTTCTGTTACTGTTCCTAAGAAAGTTTCTAAAGTTCTTGGCAAGGTAAGCAATCTCTGTAGCAGAGAGCTTATCATCAAATCCACCAACCTCAATATCATCAACTGACTTAAGAGCCATTGACTTGGATTTGCTAACTTTGGGTAGGTCTAGCTCATAGGACTGAAGAGATCCTACAAGCTCATCAACAGGGATGGAGTCCACATCCTTGCTCTCAGTAATGGCAGTCACTTTGGGTTTAAAGTCTTCAGTTAAAGATTTAAGAATCTTCTTAACAATTTTAGGTTGATCATAGATTTCACCCAAATTATATGCAGAATTAACAATATCATTCAGCTTAGCATAGAATTTATCAAAAGTTTCATCATCAGACATCCTAATGCTTTCAAATCTAGAAGTTAATTGCTGCAATTTATTAATCTTAACTGCCTTTGTGCCTTTATGCACAGTCTGGAGGATTTTCCAAGCAGTGTGAGCAACCTTAACATTTGAGATTCTCTTAAATTCCTCCATAGAAACAGCGTTAAAGATGGCATTCATAGCTTTGCTATTGAACCCATCTGCTTCTTTTTGAGAAGTTTGCCACACACTCACAAGAGTAGTGGGCTTCTCCCATCCGTAGTCAACGGAATTCTAAACCCTCTCATCAATAGATTTCAGGAATGTTTTCATCCTTACTTTCCAATAAGCATAGTTATTCTCATCAAAGTGAGGAGGAACAACAAGAGAGTGTCCATGTTCCATGACAACAGGGGTCAAGGATCAGCTCAGAGATCAAAAGATCTACAACAAGAGAGCTACCCGCTCTGATACCACTTGTTAGGTTTTTAGACCCCTTAAAACACAACAATTGGATTAACCTAGTTTATTAGCCAAGTGATTAACTTAGTCAAATTATGCAAATCTAGGTTAACACAATCAAATAATCATATTAAGATATAAAGCAGCGGAAATATAAATAACACAATGATATGATCACCTAGGAAAACCAAACCGATAAAAAACCTGGGGAGGATTTAACCTAGCTATCCTCAAGGTAAACTTGAATCCACTATATGAAAGAATCGAAGTTCATACAAAAGGACTTACAAGCACCCACGCTCGACTTCCTAATGCTACCCACCAGTAGAACTTACTGACATGACCATGTGCAAGCTCCGAATCCACGGACTCCTTCTTTCTTGGATTCTCCACAAGATACAAGCACTCCCGCTTGTGTTTCTTTAAGCTCCAATGGCAGCAACTGAGTTGATCATCAAGGTGTTGATAATATCTCTACCTTGAAAACCCTAAGTTTATGTGAAGGAAAACTCCTCAAGGATCTCACAAGAGATTCACACAAACCGCAAAATATAAGCAACAATAACAACCAGTACAACCTCTAAAAACGTGGCTAGGGTTTGCCTTATATACCTAGGGCAAAAACATAAAACCCTAAACGTTTAATGAGATAGGGCTGAGTTGGAAATTCTGCAGAAAAACATTCTGGCCGACTTTCGATTGATCGAGTCTAACTTTCGATCGATCGAGTCTAACCTTCAATCGATTGAGCCAGGCCGAAATGCACCAATACATCTGCAGCCTCTCGATTCCAACTTTACATTAATTACACAACTTTGAGCAAGCCTAAACAAGACTAAACATATTGTTTTAACCATGGTTTGCCAACATTACACATTAGAGTTCTAAATACATCAAATCCTAAGTTTTTAGAACCTAACAGGAATATCTTCTAACTTCTCATTAGTAGGTTCAGAGTTAATCATATATGCCAAAAAGCCACTACACCCCTTTTTAAGCATATTACTTGCTTGAAGAGCAGAAATTATACTCAATGGTTTAACCTTCCTATCTCCCTCAAAATAAAATTCAGATTGGCCAGGTATACGAAAGATCACACATTTCTCAAAACATTCTACAACTGCATGGTGAGTCGACAACCAGTCCATACCTAAAATGACATCAAAGTCATGCATATTTAACAATATTAAATCTGCAACTAACTCCCTACCAGCAATATTTATAACACAATTTCGATACACCCATTGAGCACACAAAATTACACCCGAAGGAGTAGACACCCATAGTTCACAATCCAATAACTCAGGACTCATGTGTAATACATCAGCAAAAGCAGGGGATGTAAAAGAGTGTGAAGAGCCGGAATCAAATAAAACATGAGCAGCTTTAGAGCAAATATGGAGAGTACCTGATACTACATCCGGTGCTGCTTGTGCATCTTGTTTCGTGAGGGAAAAAACTCTTCCCTAGATCATAGGCCTCTTTTGTCCACTTCCAGCAGTGGAGCTCCCCTTCTTAGAATTATTTGGAAAATCCCTAATAAAATGACCAAGTTTCCCACAACGAAAACATGTATGGTTGGCAGCACAGCATTCCCTGCGATAAAGCTTCTCACATTGTGCACATTTTTCTACATCTCTTGGCGGGTACTTAGCAGTATTCTTCTTAGAGGAGTTAAGGGAGGATTTTCCTTTCTAGGGCTTATTAAACTTCACTGTCTTGCCTTTATTCTGTTCCATCACTGCTTTCATTTTAGCACGTTCTTGAATGTCTCCTTCTACAGCTTCAGCAAGTGTAACCAATTCCTTGTAGTCCTCAACTTGGGAAGTAGTCAAACGTTCTCTAACTTTGAAATTCAGCCATTTACAAAACTTCTTAACCCTTAATGCTTCAGTAGAAACAAGGTGAGGAGCAAAACGGGACAACTCTGTAAACTTTGCTTCATACTGAGCAACCCCTATACTCCCTTGGACGAGTTCCTCAAAATTTTCAGCTTGTTTATCTTTGAAGGGTTCTGTAAAATATTGCTCATAAAATTTCTTCCCTAGAGTGAGGCATATGGTTTCGGTGAGAGAGGGAGGGAAGAATTGAGAGTTTTTTCTTCCTTTGATGTTGGACCCGTGGGCATGAGAGGGAGAGAAGAGTTGAGAGAATTTTCTTTCTTTTGGTGTGTGAACCCATTGACTCAAGAGAGATTTTAGCTCTTTCCTTAAGATAAAAGAGAGTAAAGTGAGGTAAAATTTCTGATTTATTTGGACCCGTGGAAAAATAGAGGGGGAATTGCTTCTTGGTTGTTCTAGTGTCTTGAGAAAAGTCAAGGAAAGTGGCTCTTGGTGATTGCATGGCCGGCCAAGTCTTGGCCTTTTGATTTGTCCACATGCATGCTCCTTTAGCACTACTTGAATTGAATTCTCATTGGTTGCATGGGTGAAAATTCCACAATCACATATCATGCATCATACTAAGTATATATTTATAATATAACTAGCCATTTCAATTATTTATAATCTTTAAAAAAAATCAAAGCTTCATGCACCTGAAAGTAATTAAAATAATAACATGCATATAAACTCATAAAATTAAATATACAATTAAGTTGGGGTGTTACATGAATAATATTAAAGTTTGACCTCCATTAAGCCAAATAACAAGAGGCTTTAAGTCAGGATCCTTAGTAGCCTCAATGAACCAATAGAAAAGAGTTCTCCCAGAATCTTCATTGACTGTTATGTAACCAGCATAGTGTGCAAAGCTCACGTTAAAGTTCTGTCCTGGGAGTTGTAGAACCTTATCCAGTTGTTGTTGGACAAGAGGGTGTGTAGAAGAGGTTGCAATAGTGATGCCCAGATAGACCTATATGAAGATGGTCAAGATTTTGTTAACAAAACCAAAGGGTCCTCTTGGATTGGTCATTTCTTTGCAGGGGGTGGGGTTGAGGATATGGGTATTGGATAGGAGTAGGATGATATATAAATGGTTACCATGACGTTGACTTTGTTTGCTTTGCTGACAACAAGAAGCAAAGCCTGGCTGGTTGAGGATGTGGGTATTGGGTAGGACTTAGGTCTTAGGAGTAGAATGATATGTAAATGGTTACCATGAGGTTCACTTTCTTTGTTTTGCTGACAACAACAAGCAAGCCTGGCTGGCTTTGCCGACAAATTTCTGTCCCACTTTTCTTCCTCTTCCTCCCCCCAATGCTCCACAGATTTTGGGTCCATTTTGTGCTCCGCAAATAAAAATGTGGCAAGGGTCAAATTATTTAAATAAACACCCTAATTTTTTGTCTTTTACTTATTTATCTAAATAAAATAAAATAAATAAATAAATACATAAAAAATTCAACACATTCCCACCACCACAGTTTTTTTTTTTTACGAGTAATGTGACGATCATAAACTATCTTACAACATAACTATTGATGTAGCAAATTTTTACTAGTTCTAATCTGAACTTGTAAAGTTGTGATTTACAACTATGTGTTTTGTTGGCTTTTATTCCGTGCCAAATTTGATTGTAATTACTTTCAATTGTTTATACCCTGTATTTGTTGTGGGAATTGTTGTAAGGGGTGTGTGATAGAGAGTGTGTGAAGACTCAAGCAAAGTGGAAGCTGATGGAATCTCGCGGGTATGTCGTGACTAAGCTTCCCGCGAAGTGAAGCATGTGCCTTGCACATGCTGGAATGCGAAGAGTCAGGACAGATGGAGACAGCTGTCTCTCGCGAGTATCTCGCGGGTAAGGCCTTCCCGCGAGACACCCGCGAGACATGCTGTTCTGCCAGCCTGTACTGACTGACTCACACATTCTGCACCTATCCTATATAAACCCCCATTACCCACAAATGTTGAGGAATGCTTCAGAGAGAAAACCCTAGCCAAACTCATTTGCAATTAGAGATTGTCATCCCCACCTTTCTCTATACACTTGCTTGTGGTATCTCCTCAACCCTTCCCTCTCCATTTCCACACCATTGAGAGGTTGATAGCCCAAACACTTACCACACCTTTTGAGAGTGTTGAGTGACGTTTTGGTGCTGCTGGGAAGCATTGGAAGAAGCCAAGGATGGCAGATGCAACATGGAGTTTGTTGCGGGATCCAGAGAACTAGACAAGACACGGTTCCGAGAAGCCTTGTTGGAGTAGGAGCTTGGAGGGCTTAGGTGCATCCAGTAGATTAGGCTTGGAGGGTCTTTTGCTTACTCATGTATCCCAACTGATTGTCTAGTGGATCAATTTCCGCTTGGAGGGCGGCGGAGAGGTTTTTCGCCGAGTTCTTCGGTTTCCTCTTCGAAAACACGTCTTGGTGTTTTCTGTGTTTGCATCTTTCTTCCCTACTCTTTTATATTCCATTATACTGCTGTGTTGCTTAGTTTATGGATTAGAGTAGCTTATTGATTATACGCTTGTGTTTACACGTTTCCGCACTTAGTATTAAGTTTGTGTAAAATCAACCAAGCCGTAATTTTAATTGGGGGTCTAAACAGCTCTTGTGTTTTTCAACACATTTTAGAGCTTTCAATTGGTATCAGAGCGGGTACACTTGTTTGGTTTAAACACCTTAGTGTGATCCTTGACCCTTTTTGAGATGGACCGGTCTCAATCGCTCAATGTTCCACCATTTTTTGATGGGAACAATTACGCATTCTGGAAAGTCAGAATGAGAGCATTTCTATGCTCTATAGAAGATACCGTTTGGGATGCGGTAGAGCTCGGCTGGACTAAGCCGGAAGCTCCTAAGGCTAATTGGGATAAGGCGGCTCTGGCAGCAGCCAATGCTAATAGTAAAGCTTTAAATGCTATATTTTGTGCTGTGTCTCCTGATGAATTCCACAGGATCTCTCACATGACGGTAGCCAAAGAAGCTTGGGAGATTTTGGAGACCACTTATGAAGGTACAAAGAAAGTTAAGGACACAAAGCTTCAGATGCTTACCACAAAATTTGAAGAGCTCAAGATGGGTGATGATGAACCGTTTGATTCATTCTATGGGAAGCTCAATGAAATTGTAATTGCTAAACTCAATCTTGGGGAGAAGATTGAAGATGCTAAGGTGGTGAGAAAAGTGTTGAGGTCCTTGCCTGAAAGTTTTAGAGCAAAAGTTACAGCCATAGAGGAAAGCAAGGATTTGGATGAGATTAAAATTCAAGAATTAGTTGGGTCTCTCCAAACATATCAGATGGGACTGCCTTCCCATAAGATGAGTAAATCACTTGCTCTTAAAACCATCACCGAAAGGATGGGTGATTCCTCCGAAGAAGATGGGGTGGAGAAGGAAGTAGCATTTCTTGCGAAAAACTTCCGAAAATTTCTGAAGATGAAGAACAGTGGGAAACCATTCAACAAAGGAAAATTTTCATCTTCAAGAGGTGATAGGAAAGAGTTTCCAAGAAAAGAAGGGAGGGAGTTTCAACCTTCTTCAGAAATTATTTGCTATGAGTGCAATGGCCATGGACATCTAAAGAAGGAGTGTCCAAATTTTCTAAGGGGAAAAGGCAAAGCTTATGCCACAACACTTAGTGATTCAGAATCCTCTGATTCTGACTCGGAAGAGAGCTGTGATGGAGAGGGAAACTACTCCGCATTCATGACCATTGCTCATGTGGAGTCGTCGGATGACTTGGGTACTCTTGTGAAGGAGCTTGGTGAGCATTCAGATTCAGAGTCTATTGGGAATGTGGATGAATCAGATGTTGAAGAAGAAGAAGAGAATACAGCTAATCTTCAAGAAAATTATTCTTTACTTCTTGAGAAGTCTGGAGAGTATACCAGAATAGCCAAGGCAGCTGTGAGGAAAATGAAGAAGGCTGAGGAAGATTACAGAAGTCTCATGGTCAGATATAAAGAGGCTAAGTGCGAAATTGAGACATTAAATGGCGAGTTGTCTGAAGCCTATACGAAGGTGAGGTTTCTTGAGCAAGAGGTAGTACAAGCTCATGCCAAGATAGAGAGAGTCTCCTCCCAGAAGTTAGATGATGTTATCTCATCTCAAAAACCTTCTTCAGACAAGTCCGGGTTGGGATACACCGGAGGAAGCAGCTCATCAGCCAAAGCTACCAAAGAAGTGAAGTTTGTGAAGGCCGCAGTGCCTATTGTAGAAGAAACCATCCCTGAGAATGTGAAGGTTGAGAAGAAGAATGTGAGTGAGCAACGAATGGTGAATAAGCCCCGAAATCACTCCATGGGTAGACATGAAACCAGAGGAAGGTCTCTCCCAAGATCACAACGGAATCCTAGAACGGACTATGTGTGTCATTACTGCGGAATGCAAGGACATACCAGACCCAACTGTCAAAAGCTGAGATCAGACAACAATTCAAGCGCACCTCGGTCACGAGGAAGGAGAAATGACATGAGGTCTTGGGGTGGTGAACAACCGAGAAGTCAGAATCGTGATCCTGGCATGATGGACGTGATGAAAATGATTGGTGCCTTCACCACCTGCTTGGAGAGTTTCACCAGAAGGTTTGATAGTCCAAATTCTCGTACCCAATCCGTTAAGGATATCACCCCAAACGCACGTGACGTGTGGGTGAAAAGGGGTGCTCATGCATAAGCATTATAACATGTCCACGCATAAATTTTTTCAATATTTAGGGACATTTGCTGTTGCATCTTTATCATGCATTTTTTATTGTGTCCGGTTGATTTGTACCGTTTGTCTTTGTTATTTTTTTTCGTTGTTCTGTTTTGGGTGTGTTCAAAAAATTCAAAATCACATAAAAAAAATAGAAAATCCAAAAAGTTTGATCACTTTGTTGAGTTTTTGTCTCAAAGCATGTTTTGCCCTGTACCTTTGTACGTATGGCTTTGTGCATTTAACGAGCTTAGCTTGCCTCTCATGCACTCATATCATTATGGAAGAAATTCTGAAATTTATGTGACTGTTGTAAATAGATCTTCAACCTTGTCATGAATGATTAGTGAATGTTTTTGTTGATCTTGAGACATGCATAGACTCATGCCTATATATCTTCCCACTTTTATTTTTTTGCTTAAAAGAGCTCTCTAATTGTAAATCTCCAAATGAAAAGAGATATAGAGCTGCAAAAGCCTGTCGCACAAACTAGTATTCGACTAGGAAAAAGGGAAAGCGACCAAAATAAAATGTATGATGCCCAACAAGCCAAAGGCTAACTCATAAATTGAAATATCAAAAATTTCAGGCATCTTTCTCTAAATGAGATTCTCTTTGCTCAAAAGTTGCAAATGATATGTTAAATATGGAGCCAAATGAAAAGCTTCAATGAATTGTTGTCAAGTACGTGTGGGAGGTCATATATGCATGCTTCTATAATTGAGATAGATCACATAATCTAGTGCTAGTTGTGTATGCCTTGATTGAATTGATCATTGAAGCTTCACATTGGACTAAGGACTATCTCATTTTTGATATTCACACACAACACACAAGTCTATGTTCAATGAATGCCTTATTCATTTGTGTGATTGTACTTGTTTAAATGTGTTTTCACATGCTCAATCTTTGTTGATCAAACCCAAAAAGATTTTTGATTGTTTTATTTGTTTTTGAAAGTGATTTTATACTTTCTTGTCATTTGTTTTTCATTAAAAAGCATGTTTTTGTGTGTCTTCAAAAACTGGTTCAGGGGTTGTTTCGCGAGAAGCTCGCGACTTAGAGCTTCCCGCGAAAAGGAGTTGAGGGAATTTTTTATCTTAACATGTCACACAGAAACTTTCGCGACTGTTTCGCGACTGTCTCGCGACCAAAAGCTACTCGCGAAATACTGTTTGGCTAAAATTGGATTTTTCCAATTTCAGACAGAAGTTACCGCGACTGTCTCGCGACTGTTTCGCGACCTATTGCTTCTCGCGAAAATTTTTATGCTTCAGTGGCTCTTCTCGCGACTGTTTCGCGACTGTTTCGCCACTCTCTAACCCGCGAAAAACGCGTGTTTTCAGTTTTTATATAGCTGATGTGACAGTTTTTCAAAACCATCAAACTTCCCTCGCTCAACCTCTCTCAAAGTCTTTCAACCCAAAATCACTATTCCATTCATTTCCCTTCAATCCAAGCATTTTTTCTGCTCTCTTTTCCTCAAGGTATGTTTCTCAACTACTTCTTTTCAAGTTTTTACTTAGATTATGCAGAATTTTTGTTAGGGTTTTGATATTTGGGGTTTTTCGAAACTTTGGGTTGGTTTTCAAAATTGGGTGAATCTTTTTCGTTTATTTTGATAGGGCTGTGTTCCTTTAGTTGTTTCTGCACTTGTGTTGGCCCCTTGTGGCATTTTATCATGTATTGAGGGTAGATTTTCACATGTTCATGCATTATTCATGTAGTTTTTGCTTTTATGCACACTAAGTGTTTGTCAAAATGTCCGAGTGACATTTTTGTGTTTTTTTTGGAAATCAAGTGATTTCAATCAATGGATTCTCACTTGTATGATCTTATTTTACTTGATTTGGTCATTGTTTTTGTGGTTCAATCACTTTGTTCATGTTGCACATTTTTGACACACAACTAAGCACACTTAGGCACCCTCATGCATCTCTTGCCGCACACACTCATCAGCACATGCTCACAGACACACAATCTTGCACTATTTCTTATTATGTTGCATTGTTGTTATTCCTTATAAGTTGGAGTATCTTACCATGATGCTTGGTGTTTATCATGCTCTGTTTTTCAGTTAGTCTATGTCTGTTTTAGCACTAACGTGAATCTAATGGAGTTTGTCTTATGGTTTGTGTTTGTACATTGTTGTTTCCTTCTTTGCTTTGTGCAATTGTGCAGATGTCTCCCACCAAGCATGCAGCTAGGAAGAAATCGACTTCAAAGAGAGCCCGAACTGATTCAGATCATTTCAGGTCTACAGATGCTGATATGAAGTACAATGACTGCTACAAGGACAAGACGATCATCATGGAACGGGTAGTCCAGTTAGAGACTCTTGAGGGCACTTTTATCCCTGAAGTGTTCAAAGATAGAACTTGGACCAAGCTGCTGAACCCAACTGGAGTGGTCTATTCAGAGATCATCAAGGAGTTCTTCTCTAATGCCATTGTCAACGGAGATCGCATTGAGGGCTGGGTGAGACAAAAGGAGTTTCAGATTACTAGAGAGAGCATCCAAGACTTTTTGGAGACTCGTCCTCCATCTCAGCAAATCACAGTTGCTTATGAGGACAGATTAGGTAAGATTGATGAGATGATCAAAATCCTTGGTGGTGTATCGAAGAAATCATCCATGGACACTCTCAAGTTCTCTCCAGAAATGAGGACATTGAGCTATGTGATGATTCACAATCTGTATCCAGTCACTAACCTCACCACTCTATCTGCTCCGAGAACAAGATTTCTGTATGATCTCTTCACACATAAGGAGATTGACATTTGTGGTCACATCATGCATGTTTTGAAGAAGAGCATCACAAAGCAGAATACACGGACTGTGATGCCGTTCCCCTCTTTGATCATAGGTTTGATTGCCAAGACAAAGCTCAAGCTACCCAGTGGTCTCACAGTTGTTCCGAGGGATTATCCCATTGGCGGTCATACTTTGACTAGGAGCACTGCACACATTCGAGGATCCAAGACTGGTGTGCATACCATACCACCACCTCGACAAGTTCAGCAGGAGGAAGCTGAAGATACAGAGGAAGAGATTGACAGGTTCACATCGGCTCCAGAGCCCTCTGCACAGCCATCATCTTCTGCTCCACCATCAGGCTTAAGCAAACTTGATCAGTTGCTTGCTAAGATGGACCAGATGTCGACAGTACTTGACTCCCATGTGCAGCACACAGCAGATCAGTTCGCATATCTTCAGGGGCAGATCACCGCATTAGCATCACAAGTTCAGGAGTTGTCTCCCACTCATGGCTCTGATTCGGAGTCCGAGATGTTCTAGTCCTTTGGCCATTCCGGTCAAAAAGGGGGAGAAATTTCTGAGGGGGAGCTGGAGAAGAGCTTGCACAGTGTTAGGGGGAGCATAGCCTAGATACACAGTAGCATTGGTTATTGGTTTTATAGACGGTTTTTATTCAGTATTTTTAGTGTTTATAACTGTTTTACTGCTTTTGGTTTAAAGCTTTGTTACTACACTTTATTTAAGTATTATTTCAGAAGTTTTCTTTTGTTGTGTTATTCTCTATGCTTTGTAGCATACTTTGCATGTACCCATGTTGCTTTTGTAAGCTTTAAGGGTTGTTTTGTTTTTATTGCATGATTTGTAGGCTTTCATGGTTTGTGCCATGTATTTGCAATACTTTGCTTATGCAGCCTTTATGCTTGTGTTTTTGAAGTTTAATGTCATACATTTACTTCAATACATCACTCTTGTGCCCTAGTAGGATTGTTCCTAGATGCATATACGTTCTATGCATTGGTTGAGTGATGAACACTCTTGTGCCCATGTAGGATTGTTCCTAGATGCAAATACTTTGAGTATTTTGCATTGGTTGAGTGTTGGATTTGCAAATGGTACTCTTCATATGAGCTTATCATCTTGCATATCCGGATGTTCATTCCTTGTGTGAATGAGCATAGTAATTGCTTGTGTATAGTGATTACTTGTTTGATCTTGCCATGATCTAGTGTTTTCTATTTCATCTTGCTTGATCATGCTATTGATGCTCCATATGCTTTTCAAGTTTTCTGCATACAATGATAATATTTTGTTGTTGTGTTTCAGGAGTTACTTGTTCATATGTTTCAAGAGCTTATCAGAATCTAGAATTAAGTGTGAGTGAGTTTTGCCTGTGTTCCCAAACTCACGGTTAAGTCTAGAGTCTGTTTTAGGGTTTTGTCACGGAATAGCCAAAGGGGGAGATTGTAAAGTTGTGATTTACAACTATGTGTTTTGTTGGCTTTTATTCCGTGCCAAATTTGATTGTAATTACTTTCAATTGTTTATACCCTGTATTTGTTGTGGGAATTGTTGTAAGGGGTGTGTGATAGAGAGTGTATGAAGACTCAAGCAAAGTGGAAGCTGATGGAATCTCGCGGGTATGTCGCGACTAAGCTTCCCGCGAAGTGAAGCATGTGCCTTGCACATGCTGGAATGCGAAGAGTCAGGACAGATGGAGACAGCTGTCTCTCGCGAGTATCTCGCGGGTAAGGCCTTCCCGCGAGACACCCGCGAGACATGCTGTTCTGCCAGCCTGTACTGACTGACTCACACATTCTGCACCTATCCTATATAAACCCCCATTACCCACAAATGTTGAGGAATGCTTCAGAGAGAAAACCCTAGCCAAACTCATTTGCAATTAGAGATTGTCATCCCCACCTTTCTCTATACACTTGCTTGTGGTATCTCCTCAACCCTTCCCTCTCCATTTCCACACCATTGAGAGGTTGATAGCCCAAACACTTACCACACCTTTTGAGAGTGTTGAGTGACGTTTTGGTGCTGCTGGGAAGCATTGGAAGAAGCCAAGGATGGCAGATGCAACATGGAGCTTGTTGCGGGATCCGGAGAACTAGACAAGACACGGTTCCGAGAAGCCTTGTTGGAGTAGGAGCTTGGAGGGCTTAGGTGCATCGGGTAGATTAGGCTTGGAGGGTCTTTTGCTTACTCATGTATCCCAACTGATTGTCTAGTGGATCGATTTCCGCTTGGAGGGCGGCGGAGAGGTTTTTCGCCGAGTTCTTCGGTTTCCTCTTCGAAAACATGTCTTGGTGTTTTCTGTGTTTGCATCTTTCTTCCCTACTCTTTTATATTCCATTATACTGCTGTGTTGCTTAGTTTATGGATTAGAGTAGCTTATTGATTATACGCTTGTGTTTACACGTTTCCGCACTTAGTATTAAGTTTGTGTAAAATCAACCAAGCCGTAATTTTAATTGGGGGTCTAAACAGCTCTTGTGTTTTTCAACACATTTTAGAGCTTTCAGAACTCACCACTAGCATCACATTTTTTTTATTTACTAATAACTATTTAGAAAATGCTAAAACCACGTCAGCAGTTTGTAAAAATGTTATAAAATAGTTTGTGTGTAACATTACTCTTATTTTATTTATGAGTTTGAATTTAGTAAGGATGGAGCGTAAAACCCATATTTTACATCATCCAATAAAAAAGTAACAAATTAGCATTTTACTTAAAATTTAATACATCCTACTACACTTAATAACATCTTAATAAACTCCCAATTTGGTTGGATTTATATATGGATATTAGAATTGATTGAATGAGGTTGTGCTTATTCTTAAATATGTAATAAGATGATTTGACATATTGGGATTGAAATGGTAAAATATAGGTGGATAGAACATAGATTTTACACCACGTCCTTACATAATTTAATCTTTTTATTTATTTATTTATTTTATTTAGATAAATTAAATAAGTAAAAGGTGTTGAATTAAATATTTCGACACTTGCCACATTTTTATTCGTGAAGCATAGAGTGGAGTAGGAAAAGTGGAATAGAAGATTCAGACCCAAAATTTGTGAAGTATTAAGTGGAGTAAAAAAAAATGGGACTCAAGATTTGTCAGCAAAACCAGCTAGGCTTTGTTTGTTGTTCAATAAAACAAACAAAGTCAACATCATGGGAACCATTTATATATTATTTTTGTTGTTGTGTTCTTTACCATAAAAAATATATAAAAGTATTTCCTAAATGAATATCTTTATGACATCTATTAACAAAATATCATAATTAATAAGAACAATATTTATTATATAAGAGGAGATAATGTATTTATTTTACCTATAATTACCAAACCAAACGTGATCTTAATTAAGAGTCTAAATCTTTCTTCTTCTTCTTTTTTTGAGAAGAAGTCCAAATCTTAATTGGTTAGGAGTAGAATGATATATAAATGGCTCCCATGATGTTGACTTTGATTTTTTTTTTTCAGCTGACAGCAACCAGCAAAGCTTGAGTGGTTTTGCTGTCCAATCTTCAGTTCTATTTTTCTTACTCCATTCAATGCTCCATAAATTTTAGGTCCATATTATATGCCCAACTTTTTCAGCTTAGCTCCACAAATAAAAATGTGGCAAAAGTCGAATTATTTAATTAAGGGTAAACTACGTTTTTGTCTTTATCCTATACACTATATTTTAATTTAATCCATAACTTTTTGATAGGCCACAATCTGAATGGCCCCTTGTGATTATACCAATTAATTAATTAGCCAAGTAATTAATTAATCAATTAATCATGCAATTGCGTGGAAGTACAAACAAATCACCAAACACTAAATATGCAGCGAAAATTAAATAACATGGTGATTTGTTTACGAATGGGGAAAACCCTTACGGCAAAAACCCCACCGGGTGATTTTCAGGTCACCACTCCCGAAACTCCACTATTATCAAATTAAGCGGTTACAAGTAAAGGAATCCCAAGTACCTTACCAACCTACAGTTGAACTCTTACCCCAATACCCAATTGGACTTGATCTGTAGCGACAGTATGTGACTAACCAATGCGCGGATCCTAGTACGCGACTTCAAAACACCAACTAAGGAGGAGAGGTTGGCTGCAAAGTTTTTCAGTTCATCCTATACGATGAAGATCAGGAAGATGCTTGGTCACAAAACCCTTTGGTGCAAATACACAATAACTTCTTCAGAGAAGATGAACTAGGTCAAGAACTTCGTCTTTTGATCACAATTTGTTTGAACAGAGATTGCTCAATGCTTTTGCAACTTGTGTACAATTTGACGGCTCTTAAAACAATCTTTTTATACGTTTAGGGTTAGAAGAAAAGAAGGCCCAAAAGCATATTCACGAATCCCAAGAAAATCAGATCAGAAAATCTAAAATTATAAATCACAAATAGCAGGTGTCGAGGTAGCTATCGAGCAGGTGTCGAGCTTTAATGAATTTGCACTTTAGCTTGCTTTTTCTTGGACAGACTTGATGACTTCAACACTTGACCTTGAAACCTTATTTCTTGAAGTATTAAAAACACCTAGAACTACCCAATTACAAGTAGAGAGCGTTTTGTCAAAGGATTAGCTAATTTACATAAATAAGTGACATATGTTCTTAACAAGTGAAAACACATATGTCCTAACAATCTCCCCCTTTGGCAATCCGTGACAAAACCACAACAAACAAATGAACATATGAGAGAAGTCATAAATCACTCAACTCATACTCACTTGTTGAATACAATAAAATCTATCCTAACACAAACTCTTGAAAGACTTTGCAAGAAGAGAGTTTATGGCAAGTAGACTTTGACAACCTGTATTTCTAAAACACTTTAAACAAAACTCATCAAGGCATCTTGTGTGAAACAGAAATAATAGATTGCATACAAGTATAAAGAACATGTGTATAAAGATAGAGAAGAAACAACACATGGAGAGAGAGGTGAAAGAAACATACATCCACATATATAAAGAAAATAAGTACAATGTATGTAAAACTAGTCAAAAGACCTCATATACAAGATCAATGTATCTATAAAGAATAGAAAAGAAAAGATACATCAAAACCTCATTACATCCCTCAAAATATCAACACTCGCCTTATCAACAATGTCCTATACTAACTCTCCCCCTAAGATGACTACTCTCATAACCCAAAACTACTCCCCCTTTTTGTCACGAGTGACAAAGGGTAGAGTGTCATGTAGACATCTCATTAGTAGAGCTAGTATCTCCATCATCATTATCCGAAGCATCATCATCATCATCATCCTCAGAGTCTGAAACCGCTGGAGAAGGTGGTGAAGGAGTAGCCTCAGGAGCAAAACCACCCATGGTCGCCTGCCGTCGTGCAATACGTCCAACACGAACATTCACCTGATACAACTCAGAAGAGAATGTATCGAGGCGAGTATCCATGCGCTGCAGCTGCGCCATAATGTCTCCAAGAGATACATCGCCAGTAGAGGAAGAAGGAGCAGATGTAGATGGAGCTGATTTGGATGGAGCCGAATGGGAGGGAGGAGTGGAATTCGTCTGTCGCGACCTAAACTGAGCCTCACTACATTTTACGGTAGCGGCATCTATGGGACAGATGTGTGTGAAGTAGTCGGACACAGGAAAGGGAATAGAAAAATGGCGTAAGATCCTCATGATAGCGGAAGGAAAGATGAGCTTATCACGGGACGCCGAATCTAGATGAACATCTATGATAGAAAGGATGAAATGAGAAGTAAAATCTATAGTCAGATGCTCAAGAAGAGATAACAAGAATCGAGCACGAGGCTCTGTGATGGAGTTGTAGTGAGAGAGTGGATGGAGTACAAAAGTCATCACCATATTTAAGAATCTAGGACCTTTAGTAAAAGGCCTACATAATGTGTACTGATGTTCACCCCAATCAGCAAGGCGCTCACAAAAAGCAAAAATGAGCTCTTCTTTGGACACAGTCCTTAGATGCTCACAAGAAGGATAATCAAGAAAATCTATCCTAGGACAGGGATGCGTGTACCTCGAACGCGAGTGAAAAAGAGAGGTACTGAACGATCTATCCCGTGCATGTTGGAGTAAAACTCTTGAATCAGCACGAGAGGACATGTGACCGGGACGTCACACAGTGACTCCCATCCCCTACTGTGAATGACAGAGGGAAGGTCAGTGTCGGCGAAGTTCGCCAAAACGACTTGGCGTTCCGAATGAACACCTCGTCGAGAAAAGTTCTCCGAAAATGCCTTGTGGGCATCTCCATCACGGAACCGAAGGTTAAGAGGAGCAGAGTCAGAAGAAGAGGAAGCTCCAGAACGCAGAGGGTTCCGAGCCGGAGTGGATTTACGTTTGGGTGCCATAGACACTACTAACGTAAAAGAAGGAGAAAGAGATAGAAAGGGAGACAATCAGAAAAGTCCCAACACAGTTCATATATATCAAATATATTGAACAATAAGTACGTATGCATGGGAATGCATGAACATGTGACATGCAAATCAAAAACATCATGGGCTCAGCCCAATCCAATCCTAGCAGCACACAAACATAGAACACACATCTAAATGCATGTAAATATCATTCTAATGCACATGAAATGCAATGTATGACATTTTGAAAACATTTAAGTGAAAACCCAACCCAAAATTTCAAGAAACACTCATTAATTTTGAAAAACCCCAAAAATTTTCAAAAACCCCAAAACCTAAGCTTCAAAACATGAAATGCATGAAAAAGGAAGGGAAATGTGATCTTACCAAGTGATTGAACCCAAGGGAAGACCGAAAATCAAGTGGGTTTGAAGATTTGAGTGAGAAAAGGGTGTTTGGGAGAGGAACCGCCACGGACAGATCGAGTGAAATGAGAGAAAAAATCGCGACTGCTCTTGTATAGACACCTCAGTAAATCTCGACAGCTGAGGTGTCGAGAGGTATCGAGGAAACTGTCCATGAGGTATCGAGAAAAAGGCCGTCGACAGCTGAAGGTGTCGAGGAATGAACACCAGAACCAAGAACAGAAGCTCGATCGATCGACAAGGTATCGAGGAGGTATCGAGAAGACAGGAACTTTCTCGATCGATCCACCAGGTGTCGAGACAGGTGTTGAGATTGCGATAAGAAAAGGCTTAAGAAGCTCGACAGATGACCAGGTATCGAGGAGGTGTCGAGGAGGTGTCAAGCCAGCAGATAGAAGCAGTTTTTCGAGAAGAGAAAAACACAGACATGAATGCAATCCAACATGAACCTCAACCAATGATCCAATCAACATATTTAGCTCTCAAAATCATCTCTCAATCAAAAATTTTAAGCACATGGATCCTCAAAAACACACACACACACTAAACAAGTCTTAACCAATTTTATTTTTCAAAAACAAGTTAAGACAGTTTAGTGAGCATACATTAGCACATGTAAACACTTGTGATGGCCAAATCACATTGTACCTGCACATGTATCAAAAGTAGCAAAGAATATTGCGTGTTGTGTGTGAAAAACATCGCAAGATTGCATATGTGTATACATGTTATGACGATCTGAGATATGAGAAAATAACTTTAACTCACACACAATCATAACTGTTTGATGGGGACTATCACCTTCAAGGTACATCCTATGACTCCCACATCTCCTAGAAAACACGCTTGCAATCATATTTAAAGCATTTTTGATCTTTTTGCTTTTTATTTTCTTTGCATATTTTCTTTTAAGCATATCATGCGTGGGCATAAAAAGAGAGAAAAGAAATACCCAACATGTTAAGCATAGACATTGCACTTTTGCTATGCCAAAGCATACGGATGTCTTTGACACTGCACTTTTGCTACGCCGAAGCATACAGGTGTCTATGACACTGCACTTTTGTTATGCCGGAGCATACAGGTGTCATACTATGATTGGCGGGCAACAGTGGTGAGATGGTCATTTATGCCTTTCTCTTAGGATTTTCTAGTCCTACCCGTCAAAAAGAGTGATATGAGCGTTAAGTTTTAAGAGATAATTTAATCTTACTCATCACAAATAAGAGCCACAAAGCTCACTTGCTTAGTTGTGCATAGAGATACTCATCTAAGCTACAAGAGATACAAAGTTTAGAAACTTTGTTTCATTGGCCATCCAAGGCACACAAGTACCAAAGTACACAAAACACACTGTTTTTGTATCAATCAATTTTTTTTTTTTTTTAATTTTTATATCAAAAACAAAATAAAAAAAACTGAAAGTAAACACACAAAAACATGTTAAACAAACAAAGCATAAAACTAGATGCAAATGCATGAGGAAGAGGAACAAGAGAAGGAGATCAATCCATGGAGATGACACCAATGTTTTGACGAAGGAATTCAAAACGTTTGCTGTCAAGAGGTTTGGTGAACAAGTCAGCCTTCTGATCATCAGTGTGGATAAACTCAAGAGTGAGAGTTCCATCTTCGACAAGCTCCCTAATGAAGTGATGTCGAATCTCTATGTGTTTGGTTCGAGAATGCTAAACCGGGTTCTTAGAGATATTTATGGCACTGGTATTGTCACAGTAAATAGTGAGATGCTCTTGACAAATACCATAATCATGAAGGAGTTTTTGCATCCAGAGGAGTTGGGTGCAGCAGCTACTGGCAGCGATGTACTCAGCTTCTGCAGTGGATAAAGAGATGGAGTTCTGCTTTTTGCTCATCCAAGAGACGAGATTGTTACCCACATAAAAAAAACCCCCCGAAGTACTCTTTCTATCATCAGCATTACCAGCCCAATCAGCATCAGAGTACCCAGCTAAGACACCATTAGTGTCCTTGCTATACCACACACCGAACTCAGCAGTGGTTTTGACATACTTTATAATTCTTTTTAAAGCAGTCATGTGGGATTCTTTGGGATTAGCCTAATATCTTGCACACACTCCAACACTGTAACTAATGTCAGGTCTACTAGCAGTAAGGTAAAAAAGACTACCTATCATGCTTCTGTAAAGAGAAGGATCAACACTCTTACCTAACAAGTCTACAGTGAGTTTAACATTTGGGCTCATAGGGGTTCTAACAGAACTAGCAGATTCCAAACCAAACTTTTTCACAAGATTCTTAGCATATTTAGATTAAGAAAGGAATATACCTGAATCTTGTTGGCGAATCTGCAATCTCTCCAATCATACTCATCTCGAACTCGGCTTGCATGAATTTTGAGAAGCCATGAGCAAGTTCATCCTTAGTCGACCCAAAGATGATATCATCAACATAGACTTGAGCAACTATCAACTCACCATCCTCTTTTTCGATGAAGAGAGTTTGATCAGCCTTTCCTCTTGTGAACCTATGTGACACCAGATATTGTGTGAGTCTATCATACCAGGCTCTAGGAGCTTGCTTCAACCCATAAAGTGCCTTTTTAAGGTACAACACATGATCCGGAAAGTGTGGATCAATGAATCCTTTTGGTTGAGCCACATAGACATCCTCATTGAGTAACCCATTTAAGAAGGCAGTCTTTACATCCATCTGATAAAGTTTGAAATTCAGCTGACATGCTAGGGCAAGTAGAATTCTGATTGACTCCATTCGGGCAACTGGGGCAAATGTTTCATCATAGTCTACTCCTTCCATTTGCGAGTATCCTTGAGCCACAAGTCGAGCCTTGTTGCGGATCACATTGCCTTCTTCATCAGTCTTGTTGCGGAATATCCACTTTGTACCGATGATGTGCTCACCTTCTGGTCTAGGTACTAGAGTCCAAACATCATTCCTCTGAAACTGAAGTAGTTCATCATGCATTGCTTCGACCCAACTTTCATCTTATAATGCTTCCTCAACTTTCTTGGGTTCATCCTGTGACAAGTAGCAGGAATAAGACACAAAGTTAGCAACACATTTATCAACTATACGTTTCCTTAATGTGAGTTCATTCATGTTTCCCACAATAACTTCAGGAGGATGATTTAATTTGATTCTAGAGGAGGGTCCTTTTTCTTCATGAGACTCAGAATCTGGTGAAGTAGGAGCATCTGCAGAGTCTTCCACAATACTAGGAGTACTTGGGGACAAAGGTTCTAGTTCAACAATATCTTGAACTTCCCTAGGCTCAAGAGGAAGAATTTCTTTAGAGAGTCCTCAATGCCTTTCTCAGAACTAGAATCTAAAGACTCATCAATGACGACATTTACTGTTTCCATTACCTTCAGAGTTCTCTTGTTGTATACTCGATAAGCCTTGCTTGTAGACGAGTGTCCCAGAAATATGCCTTCATCGCTTCGAGAGTCAAATTTTCCCACATTCTCTCTATCCTTAAGAATGAAGCAAGTACTTCCAAAGATCCTGAAATACTTCACATTTGGCTTCCTTCCTTTCCATAACTCATAGGGAGTCTTTTTGGTACCGGGTCTGAAGTACACCCTATTAACCGTATGACATGCAGTGTTTACGGCTTCTCCCCATAAGTTTCGAGCCACATCTTTGTTATGCAGCATGGCTCTGGCCATCTCTTGAATAACCCTATTCTTTCTTTCTACCACACCATTCTGCTGAGGCGTAATAGGAGCAGAGAATTCTTGAGATATACCTGATCTTATGCAGAAAGACTCCATGTATGAGTTCTCGAATTCTTTACCATGGTTGCTTCGAATTCGATCAATCTTTAAGCTCTTTTCATTCTGCAGTCTTGTGCACAAAGCCTCAATGTGCTCAGGAGCATCAGACTTGGATCGTAGTAAGATGACCCAAGTGTATCTAGTGAAGTCGTCTACCACAACCATGATGTATCTCTTACCACCAAGAGACTCGATTCTGGTTGGACCCATAAGATCTAAATGCAAAAGCTCCAATGGTCTGGAGGTAGCTGATGTCTGAGTGCCCAGATGCTTAGCTTTTGTCTGTTTCTCAAGCTGACATGGTCCACACACCACATTGCTCATTCTACTAAGCTTTGGTATCCCTAAGACTGATTCATGCTTAGATACAATGGATAGATACTTGTCCCATTCGTTGATGCCATAGATCTTCATTAGGCAAACGAATGCTATTGCACATTATATCGGCATCAGGAACCAATCCATAGCAGTTGTCCAAAGTGCGAACCCCACTAATGAGCTTCTTTCCAGACTCATCCATGACAAGACACTTTCCCTTTGAGAATAGCACCATGAAGTCTTGATCACATATTTGACTTATGCTCAATAGGTTCACCCTTAGACCTTCTACATAAAGAACATTTGCAATGTCTGGTAATCCTGGTAGAGATATGATTCCTTTCCCTTTAATCTGTGACTTGCTTCCATCACCAAAAGTCACATTACCACCTTTCTTAGGCTCAAAGATCTTGAAGAGAGATCGGTCTCCAGTCATCTGTCTTGAGCAACCACTGTCAAGATACCATAGACATGTATCCATCACTTTGAATGCAGACTTCATCATGAAACACATTTCATGCTTGGATGACAAATCAGAGGGAATGGTTCTTTCACTCAACTGCCTGTGGTGAGCTAAGCCTGTAACTTTTACTCTTCTCAGACGAACTCCTTTGCACATTTTCATTCTGAGACAGTCTAGTTTCTTCTTAGTCAAATTGAGATCTTTTCCAATAGTCATTATAAAAGACTTCAAATAACTTTTAGACTTGTATTTTTTGAGACACTCAAACAAATAGTGATTAGAAAAACAAGATGTATTTGAAAACAAAGATCTCTTCAAGCCGGTTATAGCCATGACAACAGGGGTCAATGGATCAACACAGCAAAGATTAAACCTAATCAGAGTGTGCCTGCTCTGATACCACTTGATAGGCCACAATCTGAATGACCCCTTGTGATTATACCAATTAATTAATTAGCCAAGTTATTAATTAATCAATTAATCATGCAATTGCGTGGAAGCACAAACAAATCACCAAAAACTAAATATGCAGCGGAAATTAAATAACACGGTGATTTGTTTACGAATGGGGAAAACCCTTACGGCAAAAACCCCACCGGGTGATTTTCAGGTCACCACTTCCGAAACTCCACTATTATCAAATCAAGCGGTTACAAGTAAAGGAATTCCAAGTACCTTACCAACCTACAGTTGAACCCTTACCCCAATACCCAATTGGACTTGATCTGTAGTGACAATTTCCACCTTTGATGCACGGCTCCCAAGTACGTGACTAACCAATGCGCGGATCCCAGTACGCGACTTCAAACACCAACTAAGGAGGAGAGGTTGGCTGCAAAGTTCTTCAGTTCATCCTATACGATGAAGATCAGGAAGATGCTTGGTCACAAAACCCTTTGGTGCAAATACACAGCAACTTCTTCAGAGAAGATGAACTAGGTTAAGAACTTCGTCTTTTGATCACAATTTGCTTGAACAGAGATTGCTCAATGCTTTTGCAACTTGTGTACAATTTGACGGCTCTTAAAACAATCTTTTTATATGTTTAGGGTTAGAAGAAAAGAAGGCCCAAAAGCATATTCACGGATCCCAAGAAAATCAGATCAGAAAATCTGAAATTATAAATCTCGACAGATAGCAGGTGTCGAGGTAGCTATCGAGAAGGTGTCGAGATTTAATGAATTTGCACTTCAGCTTGCTTTTTCTTGGACAGACTTGATGACTTCAACACTTGATCTTGAAACCTGGTTTCTTGAAGTATTAAAAACACCTAGAACTACCCAATTACAAGTAGAGTGCGTTTTGTCAAAAGGATTAGCCAATTTACATAAATAAGTGACATATGTTCTTAACAAGTGAAAACACATATGTCCTAACACTTTTCAATTGATTTAGTCACTGCAATATCTTTTGGATAAAAATTGATGACGTGCTTAATGGCTAAAATAAAAAAAAATTAGCTTCTGTTGTGTGAGAATAAACTAAAATTTTATTTTGACTGTTTGCCATGTTGGCAATTTTCATCCAAGATATAATGGCATGGACTAAATTAACACGATACTGAAAGGTTATGAACCAAATTGACACAACTAAAAAGTTAGGAACCAAATTGAAATATGGTGTAAAGGATAGGGATTGAATATGTAGTTTACCTTTTAATAAAACACCCTAATTTTTTGCCTTTTACTTATTTAAACTATCTAAATAAAATAAAATAAAAACCAACACATTCCCACCACCACCAGTCCACAACCATAGCGTTTTTGTTTTATGAGTAATGCTACAGTTACAAACTATTTTACAACATAACTATTGATGTGGCAAATTATTACTAGTTTTAATTTGGGTCCACTACTAACATCACATTTTTACTTACCAATAAGGGAATAACTATTTGAAAAATGCTAAAGCCACATTAATAATTGTTGAGGGAAATATTTTGATGTTCCCAAATAGAATATGAGGTAGCCAAGCCGAAACTCGACTATGGGCTCTTGAAATAAAGCCCAAAGGCTTTCGGTGTTGTGTAAGCTCGCCCAAGCAAGATATAGAGGCTGCACCCTGACAAGCAGACAACAACAAAGCACAATAAACACGTTATTGTTGTTAGTTTGTTAAATTATTAGTCCTTTTACAGCATCATAGTTCAAATCAGTCCTCCAGCGGTAAAGGTAAAATTACACTTAATCCCAAAAAAAAAAAAAAAAAGATTTAAACAGTCTAATGGTTAATGATTAAATAAGTTTAGGAATGTGTTAACTCCTGGGGGTCCTTGAATGTGTTAACTCCTTGCATGTCTCAGTCAAGAGAGTTCATTGTACTTTCAGCCATCATTACATCAATATGAGGGAAAAGTTCAATTGTTACATACACATTATATTCTTCAACCGTAAAATAAAAAGTAAAAATTAAAGGTTCCATGGGAAGAGATAGTTTCCAAAACATTATGACCTTCATCATAATAATACTAAACAAGGATTAAAGGCTTCATTGTTGCAAATAAAAGAGGAAAATAGGATGGAATGAAGGGAGAGAGGGATCCTAGCTTAGTGCAGCAAGTATTAGACTAAGATTTTGATGAGTGTGTATTCATAAGGCATGAATGAGACAATATGGGATGTTTTGAGCGAGTGGGATGAGATTAACTCTGAGGTTAAGGCTTTTTGTGAGTAGTGGTCTGTTTGTGAGTAGTGGGAAGCATTTGTGAGCTGTGATTGTATAAAAGAGAGGAAAGAATGTCTGAGGTTAGATGAATGTGGGCTAAGGGGATGAGTATTGAGCTTAAGGAGAGCTAAACTACTAACAAAATGGCAAATAGACTAGGGGTTTCAGAGGGAGTAGCTCCTCTTGTGAGCTGAGGTGCTTATTCTTTTATAATGGAGTTTAGAAAAGCATTAATTAACAAACATCCAAAAAAACGTAGGTCTCATTCAGGGGAGTAGGTCAGCTGAATTAATAACCTGAATTTGGCCTAAAAATGGGAGATTTGCTTTTGGGGATGTTTTGCTTCTTTGGGCAAGGTAGTATTTGGAGTAATTTTGCATTAAATGCTTAGATTGCTGAGATTGTGTTCAGCTAGTGGGATTAAGGCAAGTACTAAGGAAGAATCCTGGTGTTGCAACTGAGATTTGGACCCTAGGAAGTAGGATTCAACACCCTAAGCCAAGTGTAAAAGTTTAAGCCTATTTCAGAGGGTTCCACTGGAGATCCCTTTATGCCCTCCAAACCACATGTTCCCAAATTTTCCCCTTTAGGATTCATGGGCTTGGCACATGAATCATGTCTTGAACGTTTTTAACATTTATAGCATCAATTTGTTGAAATTTGGATGATTTGGTTTCAGCACCCCTTCCGCTGGAGGTGCAGTCTTGAGGAAGATGATGGAGTCCCATCATCCTTTGGACTTCAGCTGATATGGCAGCCCTTGAGCCCATGAATCCTAAAGGGAAAAATTTGGGAACATGTGGTTTGGAGGGTCCCTAATTGATGTCAGGCAGAGGGTGGCAGAAAACTGATGGGACAGCCCCTAGTTCATCCTCAAATGCTTCGTTCTCTTGTTAGCGTCCCTAATTGTTTCTTTGGTTAGGGATAAACAAGGGTTGGTTGCCCACTTTCAAGCCTCTTGCTGGGACCTTTTTGGGCTGGAACTTTGCTCCATTTCAGCACTTTTAGTTGGGCCACATGGCCCTTTCTTTGCTTGGGCTTGTTCCCTACTCCATGAGATTTTTGGGCCTACAAAATGGGCATTAAAGACATGCTTTGTCATGGGTTTTTTACTCCTCATGGGTTTTAGTTGTTAGTAAAAATAAAATGAATCCATGAGCTTTAATAAATATTTATGATAAATTTTGGGTATTAATTTCCATAAGCTTTAAATAACAACTTGTATAGTTTCTCCTAATTTTTGCTATGAATTTCTTTGTAAATGATATTTTCTTTAGGGCTTTTTAAGTAATGACCTCCAATATTTTTCTTGAGAATAATATTTACCATGGGTTTTTAAATAAATATGGTAACAACGACTATAATGGAATAATGTGATGTTCTCATGAGTTTCTCTATAGATAATCATAATGGACATGTAGGATGAATAATTACCATGAGTTTATTATGAATGTTGTGATGTAAGATAGATAGTGAACACGAGTTTATAATATGAAATAAACAAATGTCATAAGTCTAATAATCATAACTTTCCATGGGCTTTTATAAGATGATTGTCATGGGTTTTGAGAATAGATGATTCATAAATTTCATGAGCTTGTAATATTACGGTAATATGTTTAAGAATCTAAAGTATTGTTCATTATTGGACTTTTAAGTGAAATAATTATGATATAGTATTTTGCCAGGCATTGATAACCTTGAGTTTTCGATAAATAGTGCCAAGTAGTTAGCTTGGGCTTTTAATAGTGCCAACGTAAGTTGGACTTTTGATATTGCCAATGAGAATTGGGCTTTGATATTATTAATGTGAATTGGGTTTTGGATAAATAAATTTCCATGGGTTTAAACCATGGGCTTTGATTATGGATTTAAATTCCATTGATAAAATTGTTTTGCCATGGATTTGAATCATGGACTTTTCATATATTGCCAAGTATAAGTATTCTTGGACTTTAAATAGAATAGGATGTGTTTATTGGGTTCATAGGGCCGGTTTTGGGCTTAGCTTAATAATGATAATAAAATTGGATAAAATATGAGTTTTTGGGTTTTTTTGTGATATTTTATATCATGACCCAATTTAGATAATGAGATATGAAATATTTGTGATTAACATAATAATAGAGCAAAAATATTTGGGGAAAACCCAATAACTTATTAGTGGTATAAATAGGTGGTACTCAAATAAAATTAGGTGTAAAAAAAAAATACCCTAACAATAATTTATAAAAATGTTGTAAAATAGTTTGTGTGTGTAGCATTACTCTTGTTCTATTTATTTATTTTATCTAGAGAACTTAAATGAGTAAAAGGCAAAAAATTAGGGTGTTTAATTAAATAATTCAACACTTTCCACATTTTTATTTGTGGAGCATAGAGTGGAGTAAAAAAAGTGGGATAGAAGATGCTCCCACTTTTTGGGTCCAAATCTTCTATTCCACTTTTCTTATTCTACTCTATACTCCACAAATAAAAACTTAAGACATGTCCACTTATTTAATTAATTAATTTTGTTTTTTGCTTTTTTATTTATTTATTTTAGATACCTAAGAGAAATAAAAAATAAATAACTCAGCACATTCTCACCACCACCGGTCACCACTAGCGGAGATCACCAGCACCACTGGCAAGAGATTGTTGGTGCCATTAATACGGCCAATCACAGCCATCAACCACCTCTATGTTCAAGAAACCCAAATATTAAATCCCTATTGTTTTGAAAAGAAGCGGCCCTCTATGTTCTAAAAACCCAAATAAAGTTTGATTTTTTTTTTTTTTTTTTTTTTGGTAATTAGGCGAATATACACTTTTGGTCCCTATATTTTGGATCAATTCTCGTTTTGGTTCTTACTTTTTTAGAGCACCTATGTTGATCTTTGAAAATAAAAAATCATTATCATTTTGGTCCCTACCATAATCTCAGTAACATAAAATTGCCTACGTGGCAGACGAAGTGCACCATTGGAATGTTAAATGCTAACATGGCTAATAAAATAATAATAATAAATACCACTTAAGCATCCACATCATCATTTGATTTATAAAAAATTAATTTATCAATTTTAACAAAATTAAAAAACATAAAAACAAAATTAAAAACATAAAAACACGTAAATTCATATCATGTTCAAGAACATGAATAAAAAAAAACATAAACCTAGTTCACAAGATTACAAACCCATATCACAAGAACACAAAAATGCAAATGAAAAAAAAATTAAATACTAACTGGAAGAATGAAGGACATAGTACTTGTAAGGACGCAAATTAGTCCACGGCCCAAGAACGACCCAGACAATGGCCTAATGAGCCCACTACAATAGATTTGTTAGAGAATGGGTAGGATATTGACTACTTAATGAGCTAAAGTTAATCACAATGAGTAAAGACGCCAAAGAAATGACTAGGATCACAAAATTATGAAGAAAAAAGGATCCTCGGTCAGGCCCAAGAAATGTCTTTTTTATATATGCGTATTGCTTTCTCTTTTGAACAAGTATTTCTCTTCTTCGTTACAAAGTTCTCCTCTCTCTCTTTTCTGGATCCCTCACATAAGGATCTTTATTTTCCTTTTATATTTACACATAAATTATCCTAGTCCTACACCTGGAGGGCTAAGATTGTATTCTCAGGTCTTCTGTCTCATCCGAAACATACTAGTAAGTTTCTGCCTTACAATCTAAGTTGTGCCACCACTATTCATGGTCATTTCCTCATTAATGCGACTAGAGGAGTAGTTATCTTGCATTTAATGTCGAGGGGATAGCTTCTACACCCTTCTCCTTTCATCCTCCTCGTATCCTGTGCTAAGTCTACTTCCTTCCTTCTGTAATATTTTAACTTCATGCACTTCTCTTGGTTACTGTTCGTCCCCAAGGTCAACTGGTGCTTGTCCTGTGGTTATCTAGTGCTCGTCCCGTGGTTATCTAGTGCTCCTCCTCAAGGTCTGAGGTGCATCCATGAAAATCATCTTGGCAGTCCATTTAAATGGAATTAGGGATCCTCGTCCACACAATACTCAAAGAATCTCTAGTCCAAAATTTGTATACGTTCTTCCACAAAAATCAATTATACATTCAACCAAAAATTGTTATCCTAATACAACATTTCTCATAACATAAATTCAACTAAATACATAGATTTCATCCCAACATATCTCCAAAACTAGTAAATTGAAACCCAACCAAATCAACAACAAAATATCAAAACCAGCCAAAATCAACAACAAAACAACATATCACAGATCAAACCAGCAAAACCCAACCTCTCTACACAGATTCGCTACATACACCAAAGAAAACACAATCCAATTGACCCTTCTCTAACTCGGATGTCCTGTATGCTTCTCTCTCTTTCATATCTGGACCAATCAAACCACCCACTCACTACCAATCTGGGTTTTTGGCCATAGGTTTAAAGAGAGAGACAGAGATAATGAATTAGAGAGAGAACGAACTAGACATCAAGAGCCTGAACCTAAAGAGCCTTAAAGATCTAGGTTTTTGGCAATTGGTGGGGATGGTGGTGGTGTGATCTGTGACTCGGCTTGTTTGGTCATAATGCTCTAAGAGAAAGAGAGGGATCGAGAGCTTGAACCAAGAGAGAGAGACATCCAGCAAGTTCAGCCCGTTTGGAGAGAGAGAGAATCCATCGGGTTAGGGACTCAAGGGTTTTAATTTGGGTTTGTGTGATGCTATGTTGAGTGACTAAGAAAGTTCAAGAAAATTTGAGAAAGTTGCTATAAAAATTTTTCTCAATCTTTAAAATTGAAATTTTTTATTTGTTGTCTTATTTGAATTTTTTCACTTAAAATTAAATTTTTTTTAATTTTTTTTTCAATTTATATGCTGCCATGGCTTTTTTAAATGCCGACTAATTTTTTTATTATTATTTTATTAGTCACGTCAACATTTAACATGCTAACGGTGCACTTCGTCTATCATGTATGCAATTTTTGTTAATGAGATGATTGTAGGGACCAAAATGGTAATGATTTTTTTATTTTCAAGGACCAAAACAGGGATTCCTAAAAAGAAGAGAACGAAACAGAAATTGACCAAAAATGTAGGGACCAAAAGTATATTTTTGTCTTATAATTATTCATTGCCTTTACTATTTCTGTAGCTTTCCTCTTTAATCATCAAGGCACCACATTTTTTCCTTTTTCCTTCTTAAATTTTATATCACAAAAGATTGCAAGCCTAGAAAGTTTATGCTTTCTGACTTTCAATTCAAATCAACAAAGCAATTTGGCTTGGTTTAATAGACAAAGTCGTGGATCTGGAGGGAACGGCTAGATGGAGGTGGGCTTTTTTCTGAAGGTAGGCTAATGGAAGTGGTTACACGTGAGAGAGAGAGAGAGAGAGAGAGAGAAAGAGAGAGAGAGAGATTGGAATGTATTGGTTTTTAATTTTTTTTTTTTCATTATCCAAAATAAGAAAAACAAAAAATTAGAATTTAATTAAAGAGGTAAAGAGTGGAGTAAGAAAAGTGAGATAGAAGATTTGGACTATTAATTAAGGGTATGTTTGATTTTGTAATTATAGGTTCAATAAATACATTATCTCTCCTCTTATATAAAGAATATTGTTCTAATTAATTAAGAGATTTTGTTAATAGATGTTGTAAGGGCACGATTTTGATCCCTGAGCCCAAAGGGTTAAAGGATTTAGATCGAAAGAGCCCAATACAATGAATTAGTAGAGAATGGGCTAGGAAACTAGGCTCTAATGAGCTAGACAACAATTGTAGTTGGCCCAGATGACAAGAAAACAAAGATAAACTAGTTTTTCTTAAAGAAAATCATCCTCGACACAATCCGAGGAGATCAGTTCTTGTATATATCTCTTTTAAATTTGGTTACAAGTCCAGTTCTTGTTCCTACAGTGTTTTTCTCTTAATTCTCCAATCCCCCTCCCTCAGGGTATTCTTTCTCTTTTATACTACCTTCTTCTTTCATCTCCACCTTCCACGTGCAAACCAGGTTATTGGCGTTGATCTCTATCCCATCAGCACCTTCCTAAAGTCCCTGTGAGTAGTTGTAAGGCTGAAAATTACTGTTCATGTATCACTTCCACATTAATGCCGCCAAAGAGTTAGTTGCAGAGCATTCAATGAGGTGGTAGTAGCTTTATCTTAGATATTTCATAGCTTCCCTTTCTCCTGTGCTTTCATGATGTATATCCTTCTCAATAGAACCTCCCGGAACGCTGCTCTGGAGGGCGGACCGCATTTTCCTGACCTCTGCTTTGCTCAGCTGAGGAGGCATTCCTCCTCGGACCTCCTCTCTGGACCATCATGACCAGACCCCTTCCCTTATTCACTAATGCGACTTCCATGACAGCGTTTACCCGTCCTCGGACTACTAGATGTCTTCAGATTGGGCCCCCAGCCCAACATATACATAAATATATACTACTGGGCCTATCATTCCTACAATAGCCCTTCGAAATCCTCCTCTTTTGCTCCTCGGGAAGAAAGGAGGATTTCGATATCACTACAATTATCCCGCTCTTATCATACATCATCTTTGTCTGTGTAGGTACCTTTTTAACTGCCCAACGCATGCTCTTGACGCTTCGGCATTCGAGACGCGCCTTCATTAAATTTTTGCGGCTCTATGTTCCCCACGTTCTACGGTTCGATGCGGATCCAACGGCTGGGAATTTTGTTAGAACTCGGGTGGGAAATTTCTTGCTCATCCCTCTCTCTAATACAAATATTGCTTAAACACTTCATTCACTTCACTTTTGCACCCATTCACTTCACTTGTGCATTCATAAATATTAAGAGCTAGTCCAAGGAGAGTTTCTTTCTTTGCGTAAGTCTTTTTAAACCTTTTCATTTACTTTTCCTTCTACTTTTCTTTACACAGAGCCCTTTTCTCCTTGGCCCTCCTAATTTCCCTTTAACATCTTAGTACCTTCAACCATTTTTCACATATGGGTAGATTTGCTTACTTGGTAAACTCCGCGGAGAGTATAGAGAGCTTTAAAGCTCAATATAGAATCCTGCCAGGAGTCTCCATTAGGTATTGTAAGGAAGGGAACTAACACACTCAGATGCAAGAGGGAGAAGTGGTAATCCCGATAATTGCCTTTATAAAAGGAGGGATGAGAATCCCTATGGGCATAGTCACTAGGGATTACCTTAGGGCTCATAGATTAGCCCCACCCAATGTGCCCTAAATATGTTTAGGATTTTAGGTAGCATAGATGCCCTTAATGAGAAAATGGGCTTAAACCTTACCCACCATGATGCCAATTGCGTTTACAAACTTCATCACGTAAAAGGGCAGGGATATTACCTAAAAACTAGGTACCCCGAGGCTAGGCTCATCTCATGCCTCCCTGATTCCAACAAAGGCATGAATAAAGATTTCCTGATCATTTCAAGGGAGTGGCACGATGGCCTCCCCTGCCCGATGAGAGAGAGGAAACCAAGTGGGGTTTTAAGTCTAAGTTTATTACTTGAAAGTCATCCCTTTTTTCCCTCTGACATATTCTATACCCAGTTGTCTATGTTTATGCTTGCAATTGAGTTTTTTCTTTGATTTGTGCCATTTTTTTTTTTTAACGATGTTTTTTGGTTTCCTAATGATTTTGCAGATAAGCACGCTACTGTTCCAAATTTTAATCTCGTCAACCAAACTGACTTAGATAAGATACTCAAAGCCAAGGTCTTTGTTCACAGTGACAGTTAATAAAGAGCGGCCCACCTCATCCTCGGCTACAACCCGCTTTCGTCTAGTTTTCAGGCGCCAAAGTGCGTGATAAAGGCGAAGGACCCTCACTTACAACTAATCAACGTAGTTGTGCCTGGCTTTCTCAACCCAGGTCCGGGACCTTAGGGTATACTAAAAGTAGAGCCACTCCTTCAGTACAAAGCCGAGGACGAAACGACCTCTTAGCAGCCAGCCACCAAAGAAGAAGAAGAAGAAGTGTTTAAAGTGCTTGACTCCAAGGATGATTTTGAGGTATTCAACCGACCTCCATCCCCTGAGGCTCCTGCCAGTGACTTCAATCACTTGCCTTCAACACAAGTAAGCCAGACACAAGGAAATCCCTCTATTCCAGAAGATATGGGGCTCCAGCGAAAGACCATACAAGGCCTTTGGGACCTGATGGAGTCCCAAGTGGAGGGGCAATGCACCAGAGAAGGCCAACCAAGCCAAGCTCCCCCCCCCCCCCCCCGTCCACTCAACCTCTCCGACCTGACCTTGCAGACCACAAGAGGAAAAGGGATCAGAAAGGCCATGAAGTAGTGAAATGAGGGAAAGGGCCCTTATCCAATGAGGCTGAGCCCCAGAAGAGAGCTAAGCAGGCCAGGGTAACACGACCTTGGTGGACAAGAGAAGTGATTCCCAAGTTAGGATCCTGGCCTGGACTCCTGCCATAACACTGGATGGAGCTCATTTGCCTGCTGATGCCTCGATTAGAGATTTCCAGTAAGTGAGGGCTGGATATGTGGCCGATGCCGTGGAGCAGGCCTTATTACTGCCCGGGGACATGACCGACCTAAGGTCAATGAGGAAGCACGAAGTCTTCCTCAGTTTAAAGAGAGACCTCGCTCTCGCTCTGGTAAGTTCACTAATTGCTCCCTTTCCCCCACATTTTTTTTTTCACTCATACTTATATTTGTTTTCCCTAACCTTCGTATTTCTTCTTCCTTGAAAGGCTGTCCAATCCGCACATAGGGCCGAGAAGATAGTGAACAGCTCTCATCGAATGATGAAGGACGAGGAGGCCAGGCGCATTGCTGCCGTGGAGGCTTTCAGAGTGGTGGAGAGGAAAGCCCAAGAGCTGACTACCATGCTCACCGAAGCTAAAAGAGAGAAGAAAAGTGTTGAGGTAGCTTTGGACAGGGCGGAGAAGCAGGCGGAGGCTCAGCGCAAACAACTCCGTCAAGCCGTGGCCGAGCTCGCCACAGCCAAAAACCAAATAAGAGCTTTAACGAAGAAATTGGAAGAGGTCGAGAAGGCCAAGGAGCAAGCTGAGCAGGATGGATATGATGTGGGAGTGACAGAGATTGAGGAAGCCCTTAGAGCTAAGGTCTCAGAGGTGTGCAGGTACTACTGCCTCTAAGTGTGGAACGAGGCCCTCAACCAAGCTAAGGTTGAGGCCTTATCTTCCCTTAGGAGAGCAGAGAGTGTGTACTACCTTCCAGCCATCCGTGCTTTAGGCTTCTTGGGCTCCAAGGCTGACACTGCCTCCAAGGAGGCAAATGATGGCAAGGAGAGCTCAAACAAAATTCTTCCTTCAGTCAACATCCCTTCCAAGGAGGCAGAGCAGCTTGAGGTTGCTGAAAAGGAAGCAGATATAACCAAGGAAGTGACCCATGATGCCACCCAGCCTTCAGCTGCCCCTAAGGACCCCTCCAAGGGAAAAAAGGCCTCCCACAACATGGAGATTGTTCTGGCAACTCTCCCTATACCTACCAATGAGGCCCTCAAGGGTAAAGGTCTAGCATCCTCCACAGCAGCCTCTACCTAGCCTGCCAAGACTCCAAAAGACAAGCTTGTAATAAAAATGAAGCTAGTTGTCCTTTCTTTTTTTTCTTTTTTTTTGAACTGTTATTTTTGTTTCCAAGATTTTTAATCAATTTACCCTTTTGTAATCTATTTGCCTTTTTTCTAAGGCTCAGCTTAATGACAATTATAAGCTTCTCTTTCATACTTGTGATATTTATATGGATCCTAACATAGTTTCTGTTTCATTTAACACTTAACCAACATGACAATGAGATATAGCTCCATTCAGTTATCTACATAAGTGGTAACATAGTTACTACACCCCACATGATTAGCAACAGGACAGGTTAAACCTGCTAAGTCTACAATCCTAACAAAGTATAACCTTAACCTCAAAAACATACATAATGGTAGAGCATCCATTCACGTCAGGCTCCACCTAATTCTCCACTTATCAGTAAGTCTAAGGAATTGGAGATGATAATCAGTTCTCAAACAGATCATAGATATACTTTCAAATGCTTTGAGTGATGCTCATGAGTATCCATTTGATCATGTCACTACAATGAAGATCCCTGCCATTCAGCATGGCTGGTTCTATTTAATACTTAAATAAATAATAGAAAGTATTAATTTGCCCAAGGCATGTGGTTCGAGGAACCAGACATGACCAAGGTTCTGTTTAACACTGAAGCAAATAAGAAGGAAGTATTAATTTACCCAAAGTATGTGGTCCGAGGAGCCAGGCATGACTAAGGTTCTGTTTAATACTTAGAAAAATGAAATGAAGCATTAATTTATCCAAGGTATGTGGTCCGAGGAGCCAGGCATGACCAAGGTTCTGTTTAATACTTGAACAAATAGTATGAAGCATTAATTTACCCAAAGTATGCGGTCCGAGGAGCCAGACTCTAAGGTCCTGTTTAACACTTGAACAAATAATATGAAGCATTAATTTACCCAAGGTATGTGGTCTGAGGAGTTAGGCATGACCAAGGTTTTGTTTAACACTTAGACAAATAATATGAAGCATTAATTTACCCAAGGTAAGTGGTTTGAGAAGCCTGGCATGACCAATGTTCTATTTAACACTTGAACAAATAATAAGAAGCATTAATTTATCCAAGGTATGTGGTCCGAGGAGCCAGGCATGACCAAGGTTCTGTTTAATACTTAGAAAAATGATATGAAGCATTAATTTATCCAAGGTATGTGGTCCGAGGAGCCAGGCATGACCAAGGTTCTGTTTAATACTTAGAAAAATGATATGAAACATTAATTTACCCAAAGAATGTGGTCCGAGGAACCAGGCATAACAAAGGTTCTGTTTAACACTTAGTCAGATAATAGGAAATATCAATTTACTCAAGGTATGTGGTCCGAGGAGCCAGGCATGACCAAAGTTCTGTTTAACACTTGAACAAATAATATGAAGTATTAATTTACCCAAGGTATATGGTCCGAGGAGCCAGGCATGACCAAGGTTCTGTGTTAGGATATGTGTGATTCAATGTTAGGAACATATGTCAATATTTTATGTAATTGGCTAATCCTTTGACAAAACGCACTTTACTTGTAATTGGGTAGATCTAAGATGTGTCTAATGCTTCAAGAAACAAGGTTTCAAGTTCAAGTGTTAAAGCCATGCAAGTCTGTCCAAGAATCAAGTAATGAAGTGCTGAATTTTAAAGCTCTACAACTAGCATCTATCGAGGTTTAAAAGCTGCTAAAGCCCGTGGCTCGACAGCTAGCTCAATAGATGGCTATCTATCGAGATTTATGAAAAACAGATTTTCAGTTCTGTTTTGACTCCAATCTGTGACTGTGTTTAGGCTTTCTTTTCTCACAACCCTAAACATATATAGGAATGGCAATGGGTCGGGTTCAGGCCGGGTTTTGCCATACCCGGACCCGACCCGCGGGGCAAGACCCGTGGCCCGGACCCAGCTTGTTTAGGTTACCGGGTTTTTTTTTCGGGGCCCGGACCCGCCCTAGCCGGGCCCCGTTTAGGAATTGGGCCCAATTCGTGGCCCAACCAAAAAAAAAAAATTTAAGCCCAGATTTTGCCTACATTAAGCCTGCATATTCTAATTCATCAATTGAAATCACATTTTTCAATTGACAAACCCACGGACAAGAAAAAAAATGAGGGAGCTTTGAGCAGAGAAATAAAAGAAAATAAGTTTACAAAAAAAAAAAATCCCCATATCCATATGCTTCTTCTATCCATCAATTGAAATTCATCAACCCTTTCTTTCTTATAATATTAGTTTTTCATTTCTTTTTTCCTTTAATACCCATGTGTGTGTGTGTGTGTGTGTGTGTGTGTTTTCATACATCAATTATTGAAATCAAAATTTGGTAAACATGAAAACAAAGTAACTAAATATAAGAATGTCCCAAGCCTTTTCCCTAAACAACATAACTAAATATAAGAATGTCCCAGGCCTCCCTCTCTGTGTGTGTCTCTGTGTGACAATGGCTTCCAATTCCAAATCTTCAACACCTATGGAGCGTTACGGCTACGATGTTTCAACACAAAAAAAATATAAGCTAAACCCAAAAACGGCGATAGCTCAAACCTGAAGAAAAACGGCGACAGCTCGACGGGAAGAGTCAACGGTGTGAGCTGAGGGAGAGGGATTGAGGGTCGGACCGAGCTGAGTGTCGCCATGTCGGAGTGAGGGTGGGGTTTGTGACAATGGTGAGGGTCGCCGTGTCGGAGTGAGGGTCAGATTGAAGGAGGGTAAGGCGGTGGTGTTTTTTTTTTCTTTTGGGTATGTTCGGACCAGGCTAATGTGGGTTGTGGACTGTTGGGTGTCTAGCCGTCTGAGTTTTGGTGGTGTTCACGGTGGTGGTTGTTTGAGATAGAGTGAGGGTGAGGGAGTGTGGGACTATCGGATTGAGAGGGAGAGAGGCTGCTGCTGAAGAGTGAAGGGGAAATAGGGGATTAGGGTTAGATTTTTAGGTATAAATATATACATATAGGGTATTTTAGTAATTTCACTATATCGGGTTTTTACCGGGCCGGGTTTCGGGTCGGGTCTCGAGTTTTTTTATAAAACCCGGACCCGACCCAGATCCGCTTCGGGTTTTTTTTTTTAAACCCATACCTGACCCTATTTCTAATCAGACCAGGTAAAACCCGACCCATTAGGGTCAGGCCGGGCCGGGTACCAGCGGGTCGGGAAAAAATTGCCATCCCTAAACATATATAAGGATTATTTTGAGGGCCGTCAAAGGTTGCACAGTTGCACAAGTGTAGAGCAAAGTCTTGTTCATGCAAATTGTGACCGGAGATAGAATTTAACCTAGTTTATCTTTTTCTTGAAAAAGCTGCTGTGTTTGTACATCGTAGGGTTTTGTAACCAAGGAACTTCTTGATTTTCATCGTCTGGATGAACTGAAGAATTTTACAGCCAGCATCCTTCTTAAGTTGGTGATTAAAGTCGCATACTGGGATCCGCGCATCTATTGGTTAGTCACATACTGAGAGCCATGCATTGAAAAGGAGAGATTGTCACTACAGAACAAGTCTAATTGGGTATTGGGGTAAGGGTTCAACTGTAGGTTGGTATAAAGTACTGGGATTCCTTTACTTGTAACCGCTTGTTTTGATAATAGTGGATTCTCAAAAGTGGTGACTTTAAAATCACCCGGCAGGGTTTTTGCCGTATTGGTTTTCCCCATTCGAAAACAAAGCACCCGTGTCAATTTAATTTCTGACGGTTTTCACCCATTGGTATAAGGTACTGGTTTTCACGACAAGGCATTCATTCAGAAAGCCAAGTCGTTCTGTCAGACTTTTCTGACATTGACCTACTCACTGTCATCTACAGTAGGGGTTGGGAGTCACTATGTGATGCCCCGGTCACGTGCCCTTCCATGATCATACAAGAGTTCTACTCCAATATGCACGGATTTGATTACTATATACCCCAATTTGTCATTCGCGTTCGGGGTATATGCATGGTAGTTACTCCGGAGATTGTTTCCGAGGTACTACACGTGCCTAGGGTAGCGCATCCTGACTACCCTGGCTATAAGTGTCTGTGGACAGTGTCCAAAGACAAACTCTCGTCTCTTTTCTATGAGACACCTTCTTCTTGGGGTGATCGTCAAAACACCTTATGCTTAGCCTTTGCTAAAGGTCCGAGAATCCTAAACATGGTGATGACATTTGTTTTGTATCCATTGTCTCACTATAACACTATTACAGAGCCTCATGCTCGATTTTTGTTATCCCTCATTGAGGATCTTTCCATTGACTTCCCTTCTCACTTCATACTCTCCCTTATAGATGTCTATAAGGATACGGCAACTCGTGATAAGCTCATCTTTTCTTCTGCAATCACACGGCTCCTTTGCCATTTTTCTGTCTCCTATCCCGAGTTTCCCCACTTCACTTTCATGTGTGCCATTGATGCCGCTACCGTTAAGCAGAGTACTGCACAGCTTCGCTCGAGGCAACCCCAAATAGAGACAACAAGTCCTCCAACTTCTACCGCTCCATCCACCTCCACTCCTTCATCTTCAGTGGGTGGAGTGACACTTGAGGCCATCATGGCACAGCTTGTGCGCATGGATGCTCGCCTTGACACTCTCAGCGATGAGTTGTGTCAGTTGAACACCCATGTTGGTCGTATTGCACGACGACAGGCTGTCATAGGTGGTTTCACTGTCGCTTCCTCTCCATCTCCGCTAGCCTCTGAGGATGAGAGTGACGATGGCTCCAATAGTGATGATGCTGATGAGGATGATGATGATGGCTCGCCTAGTGATGATGAGATGTCTACTTGATATACTTGCCCTTTGTCACTCGTGACAAAAAAAGGGGAGTAGTTTTGAGATGAGAGTAGTCATACTCATAGGGGGAGGGTTAGTTTAGGAGATAGGGGGAGTGTATATTGAGGGATGTAGTGAGGATTTTTGTATCTTTTCTTTTCTTTCTATTTTAGATACATTATTTCTTTGTATATTGGTCTTGTGACCACTTGACATACATTGTACTTATATTTGGTTTATATATATTTTGATGTATGTTATTTCACCTATCTCTCCATGTGTTGTTTCTTTTCTTTCTTTATACACATGTTTCTTATATCTTGTATGCAATCTATTATTTCTGTTTCACACTAAAATGCCGTGATGAGTTTTTTTTAAAGTGTTTCAGAAATACAGGTTGTTAAAGTCTACTTGCTATAAACTCTCTTCTTCCAAAGTTTTTCAAGAGTTTGTGTTAGTGTTAAGACATATGTGATTCAATGTTAGGAACAAATATCACTATTTTATGTAATTGGCTAATCCTTTGACAAAACGCACTTTACTTATAATTTGGTAGATCTAGGATGTGTTTAATGCTTCAAGAAACAAGGTTTCAAGTCCAAGTGTTAAAGCTATGCAAGTTTGTCTAAGAATCAAGTAAGAAAATGCAGTATTTTAAAGCTCAACAGCTAGCATCTATTGAGGTTTAAAAGCTGTTGAAGCCTGTGGCTCGACAGCTAGCTCGATAGATAGGGTATCTGTTGAGGTTTATGAAACTCAGTTTTTAAGGTCTGTTTTTCATCCAATCCGTGAGTGTATGTTTGCGCTTTCTTTTCTCACAACCCTAAACATATATAAGGATTATTTTAAGGGCTGAAAAAGGTTACGACAAGTTGCACAAGAGCACAATTCCACAAGTGTGTAGAAGAGTGTGACCGGAAACCTAGTTTGCCCTAGTTCTTGAAGAAGTTGTTGTGTTTGTACACCGTAGGGTTTTTTGACCAAGAAGCTTCATGATCTTCATCATCTGGATGAACTGAAGAACTTTTCAGCCAACATCCTTCTCAAGTTGGTGATCAAGTCACATACTGGGATCCGCGCAATTGGTTAGTCACGTACTGGGAGCCATGCATTGAAAATGAGAGATTGTCACTACAGAACAAGTCCAATTGGGTATTGGGGTAAGGGTTCAACTGTAGGTTGGTATAAGGTACTGGGATTCCTTTACTTGTAACTGCTTGTTCTGATAATAGTGGATTCTTGGGAGTGGTGACCTTAAAATCACCCGGTGGGGTTTTTGCCGTGTAGGTTTTCCCCATTCGTAAACAAATCACCGTGTCAATTTATTTTCCGCTGCATACTTTAGTTAATTGGTGATTTGTTTGTGCTGCCACGTATACTTGCATGTTAATTTGATTAATTAATAAACTTGACTAATTAATCAATTAATTCATCACAAGGGGTCAATACGTTTTTGGCCTATCAAGTGGTATCAGAGCAGGCACACTCTAATTAGGGTTAATCTTTGTTGTGTGATCCATTGACCCCTGTTTGTCATGGATAGAGGACAGTCTCTTATTATACCTCCTTTATTTGATGGCACTAACTATGCATACTGGAAAGTACGCATGAGAGCTTTCTTGCAGTCTTTAGATGAGAAAGTGTGGCAAGCTGTGGAGATAGGCTGGACCAAGCCTACGGAAGCGCCGGCCGACTGGGATGATGCTAAGATCAAGGTGGCAAACTTCAACAGCAGGGCATTGAATGCTCTATTCAGTGCAGTCACGAATGAGGAGTTCAAGAAGATATCCTCTACTGAAACTGCTAAGGAAGCATGGACTATTCTCCAGACAACCTATGAAGGAACCAAGGCTGTCAAGGATTCAAAGTTTCAGAGGCTCACTACAAGCTTTGAAAAGATCAAGATGGAGGAGGATGAGTCGTTCGATGAGTTCTATGCCAAGCTCAAGGACATGGTGAACTCAACTTTTAATCTTGGGAAACCATTCCTGAACCTAAGATTGTGAGAAAAGTCCTCAGATCTCTACCCGAGAGATTCCATGCCAAGATAACTGTCATCGAGGAATCAAAGGACATGGATAAAATTCCTTTGACAGAGTCGGTTGGCAATCTGCAAACCTATGAGTTAGGTTGGACAAGGATCGAGAAATCAAGTAAGAGCATGAGCATGAGCATGGCATTGAAAGCCAAGAGTAGTGACACTGATGAGTCTTCTACTGATGAAGATTCTAAGATGAAGTCCTTCATCACTAGGCAATTCAAGAAGTTTATGAAGAATGCCAATGCAAAGCGCTTCGACAAGGACCGTAAACAGTCGAGTTCTTCTCAGTTTAAGAGCCAAGACAAAGGGAAGAAGGATGCTAAGGATGCGGTCAATACATTGTTCCCTCAAGACCAAAGTGCTTTAGGTGTTAAGGCTTCAGTCATATGAAACAAAAGTGCCCTACGTATCTTAAAACCATTGGGAAAAGCAAGGCACTTGCTACTACGTTGAGTGATATTGAGCCTGAGGATGACTCCGACAATGAGGATGATGGAATCCTAAATGCCTTCACTGCAACCGTAAATCCTACTGAGGGGACTGTTGAAGATGTGGATAAAGAAGAGGAATTGGTGGAGTCTAAGTTTGAAAAGATCGATGAGCAAGATGACATCCACATAGCCTATGCAAAGTTATACAAGGTCTCAGAAAAGCATGAGAAGTTGTATAGGTTGGCCACCAAAAAGCTTAGTGATGTGGAGCTTGAGCAAGAAGAAATCTCTACAAAGTTTGATGAAGCCAATCAAACTCTTGGAGCATTGAGGTTTGAAAATAATTTCTTGGCTGAGAAGACCAAAAAGCTTGAGGCAGAACTGTTATAAGTCAGAGCTCAGTTGGAAAGGACTTCAAGCACAAAGCTCGATGAGATGCTTAGTCTTTAGAAATTTGCTTTCGATCGAATCGGTTTAGGGTATGATTTCTCTTCTCCTAGTATTGCTTCTACTAGTGCTACTGTTTTTGTTCCTCCTACTAATAATATTGAAACTGAGAACAATGATGTTAAAAATAAATTAGCTAGTGAGAACATAAACAAGGGTAAATCTATCTTAGGAGCACTCCCTAAGCTTGATAAGAAAGAGATTAAAAACCCTAGGGCTAAGAAGGGAAACTCTTAAAAGCCTAAACAGAAAAAGCAACATTTCTGTTATCATTGTGGTGCAGCTGGACACACTCGACCTAATTGCTATAAGTGATTTGCCACTCAAAAGAGCAACAGCATGATCATGTCGGGAGACCAAAACCAGTTTCCATCCTCTTTTGCTCCTCAAGCAGATCTTCTCAAAGCCCTCGTGTTCCTTTCGAACTTGAACGGCTTTAACTTTTCTCCCTCACCGCCGGATCAAGGGTTTGCTAAATGAAAATGTTCTTTCAAGGTGTGGAAGGCAAAGGGCTCCAAGTGATTCTGTCGCTTATTCTCTCTCTCCCCTTCGTGTTTTTGTGTTTGCATTACTTGTGTGTTTTGCTTTATTGTTTTGAGTTAATCTAGTTTTATGCATTGCTTTGTTTTGTTTAACATGTTTTTGTTTGGTTATTTTTTTCAGTTTTGCTTTATTTTGTTTTTCATAAAAAAAAAAATTGAAAAATTGAAAAATACAAAAACAGTGTGTGTTTGTGTACATTGGTATTTGTGTACCTTGGATGGCCATTGAAACAAAGTTTTCTAAACTTCATATCTTTTGTAGCTTAGATGAGCATCTCTATGCACAACTAAGCAAGTGAGCTTTGTTGCTCGTGTTTGTGATGAGTAAGATTAAGTAATCTCTTGTACTTAACACTCGTATCACTCTTTTTGATGGGAAGGACTAGAAAATCCTAAGAGAAAGGCATAAATAACCATCTCACCACTGTTGCCCGCCAATCATGAAATGACATTTGTATGCTTCAGCATAGCAAAAGTGCAATGTCAAGTGCTTAACATCACTGGGTATTTCTTTTCTCTCTCTTATATGCCCATGCATGGTTTGCTTAAAAGAAAAATATGCAAAGAAAAATAAAAAGCAAAAAGAACAAAATGCTTTATATATGATTGCAAGCGTGTATTCTAGGAGATGTGGGAGTTATAGGATGTACCTTAAAGGTGATAGTCCCCATCAAACAGTTATGATTGTGTGTGAGTTAAAGTGATTTTCTCATATCTCAAATCGTCATAACATGTAGACACTTATGCAATCTTGCGATGTTTTTCACACACAACACGCAATATTTTTTGCTACTTTTGATACATGTGCAGGTACAATGTGATTTGGCCATCACAAGGAATACTTGTGTTAATGTATGCTCACTAAACTGTCTTAACTTGTTTTTGAAATATAAAATTGGTTAGACTTGTTTAATTTGTGTGTGTGTGTTTTGGATCTAAATGCCCATCATTTTTATTGCTGAGAGAAGTTTTTGAAAGCTTAAAATGTTGTTTGGATCTTGTTTGAGTAGCATACTTGATTGTATTCATATCTATGTTTTTCTCCTCCTTGAAAAACTGTTTTTAAGCAATCTCGATAGCTCTCGACAGCTAGCTATATATCGAGACAGTTCAACCTTTTCTTATCGCATTCTTGATAGCTCTCGATAGCTAGTTTGATCAATCAAGAAACTTTATGTCTCCTCGATAGCTACCTCGATCCATCGAACTTCTTTGTGTTGAAAACCTCTTGTTTGATCCTCGATAGCTCCTCTTTAGCAGGTTTGACAACTGGAACACGCGTTTTAAACTTCGATAGCTTCTCGACAGCTCTCAATCGATAGAGATTTATGAGATTTCTATATAAGCAACCATCGCGATTTCAAATCTCACATCCTCGATCTCTCTCTACAGTTTTCTGTCTTTTCACCTCCCAAACACCTCTCACTCACTCCAAACTTCATTCACAAGCTTTCTTCGACCCTAATCTTGCTTTTCTTCTCTGGTAAGGTCCTTAATCCCTCTCATCATCATGCATTTCATATGTTTGACCTAACTTTTGGGATTCTTTTGAAAGTTTTGAGATTTTTCAAAATCAATGAAGTTTTTGTTCAATTTTTGGAATGGGTTTTGTCAAAATGACGTTTAAAACTCCATGCATTGCATCACATATGCATTATAACAATATTTCATGCACTTAGATGTGTGTTTACTTTGTTGCTATTCTGTGTGCTAGTAGGTTTGGATTGTGCTGAACCCATGATGAATTTATTTTTGTATGTCACATGTTCATTCATTCTCATGCATACGTACCTTCCATTCTATATATTTTGATATATATTTGTTTCTTGATACTTTTCTGATTGTCTCCCTCTCTTTCTCTCTTTCTCACCCTTTTACGTTAGTTGCGTCATGGCACCTAAGTGTAAGTCTACTCCGTCCTAGAACCCTCTTCGTTCTGGGGCATCTTCTTCTTCTTCTTCTCCATCTGACCCCACTCCCTCTCACATCGGGTTCCGTGATGAGAAGGCCAAACTCGGCATTCATTCGGAACGCCATGTCGTTCTATCAGATTTCTCTGACACTGACCTACCCACTGTCATCCACAGTAAGGGCTGGGAGTCATTTTGTGGTGTCCCGGTCATGTGCCATTTCGTGATCATACAAGAGTTCTACTCTAATATGCACGGATTTGATTACTCTATACCTCAATTTTCTACTCACGTTCGAGGTATACGCATGGTAGTTACTCCAGAGATTGTTTCTGAGGTACTACACGTGCCTAGGGTAGCGCATCCTGACTATCCAGGCTATGCGCGTCTGAGGACAGTGTCCAAAGATGAACTTGTGTCTTACTTTTGTGAGACACCATCATCTTGGGGTGACTGTCAAAACACCCCTTGCTCGGCCTTTGCTAAAGGTTCGAGATTCCTAAACATGGTGATGACATTTGTTCTTCATCCATTGTCTCATTATAACACTATCATAGAGCCTCGTGCTCGATTTTTGTTATCCCTCATTGAGGATATCTCTATCGACTTTCCTTCACACTTTATACTCTCCCTTATAGATGTCTATAAGGACATGGCAAATCACAATAAGCTCATTTTTCCTTCCGCTATCATGGTTAAGCGGAGTCTTGCACAGCTTCGCTTGAGGCAGCCCTAGACACAGACGGCAACTCCTCCAATTTCTACCGCTTCATCCACCTCCGCTCCTTCTTCTTCAGCGGGTAGAGTGACACTTGAGGCCATCATGGCACAGCTTGTGCACATGGATGCTCACCTTGACACTCTCAGTGATGAGTTATGTCAGGTGAACACCCGTGTCAGTCGTATCACGTGACAACAGTCTGTGATGGGTGGTTTCACAGTGGCTTCCTCTCCATCTCCGCCAGCCTTTGAGGATGAGAGTGATGATGGCTCCGACAGTACTAATGATGCTGAGGATGATGATGATGGCTCGCCTAGTGATGATGAGATGTCTATTTGATGTACTTACCCCTTTGTCACTCCTGACAAAAATGGGAAGTAGTTTTAAGATGAGAGTAGTCATACTCATAGAGGGAGGGTTAGTTTAGGAGATCAGGGGAGTGTATATTGAGGGATGTAGTGAGGATACTTGTATTTTTTCTTTTCTTTCTATTTCAGATACATTATTCTTTTGTATATTGGTCTTGTGACCATTTTGACATACATTGTATTTACTTTTGGTTTATATATATTGATGTATGTTCTTTCACCTATCTCTCCATGTGTTGTTTCTTTTCTATCTTTATACACATGTTTCTTATTAATTGTATGCAATCTATTATATTTCTTTCACACTAAGATGATGTGATGAGTTTTTTTTAAAATGTTTCAGAAATATAGGTTGTCAAAGTCTACTTGCCATAAACTCTCTTCTTGCAAAGTTTTTCAAGAGTTTGTATTAGGATAGATTTTATTGTATTCAATAAGTGAGTATGAGTTGAGTGATTTATGACTTCTCTCATATGTTCATTTGTTTGTTGTGGTTTTGTCACGAATTGCCAAAGGGGGAGATTGTTAGGACATATGTGATTCAATGTTAGGAATAGATGTCAATATTTTATGTAATTGGCTAATCCTTTGACAAAATGCACTTTACTTGTAATTGGGTAGATCTAGGATGTGTTTAATGCTTCAAGAAATAAGGTTTCAAGTCCAAGTGTTAAAGCCATGCAAGTCTATCCAAGAATCAAGTAATGAAGTGCTGGATTTTAAAGCTCAATAGCTAGAATCTATCGAGGTTTAAAAGCTGCTGAAACCCATGGCTCGACAGCTAGCTCGATAGATGGCTATTTATGGAGATTCATGAAAAACTGATTTTCAGTTTTGTTTTGACTCCAATCCGTGAATATGTGTTTAGGCTTTCTTTTCTCACAACCCTAAACATATATAAGAATTATTTTGAGAGCCATCAAAGGTTGCACAGTTGCACGAGTGTAAAGCAAAGTCTTGTTCATGCAAATTGTGACCAGAGACAGAATTTGCCCTAGTTCATCTTTCTCTTGAAGAAGCTGCTGTGTTTGTACACCGTAGGGTTTTGTAACCAAGAAGCTTCTTGATTTTCATCGTCTGGATGAATTGAAGAACTTTGCGGCCAACATCCTTCTCAAGTTGGTGATTAAAGTCACGTACTGGGATCCGTGCATCTATTGGTTAGTCACGTACTGGAGTCATGCATTGAAAATGGGAGATTGTCACTACTGAACAAGTCCAATTGGGTATTGGGGTAAGGGTTCAACTGTAGGTTGGTATAAGGTACCGAGATTCCTTTACTTGTAACCACTTGTTTTAATAATAGTGGACTCTTGGGAGTGGTGACCTTAAAATCACCCGGTGTGGTTTTTACTGTATTGGTTTTCCCCATTCGAAAACAAATCACCCATGTCAATTTAATTTCCGCTGCATTTAGTTTAATTGGTGATTTTTTTGTGCTGCCATGCATATTGTATGTTAATCTGATTAATTAATCAACTTGGCTAATTAACTGGTTAATTTATCACAATGGGTCAATACATTCTTGGCCTATCATTTTGTTTAACACTTGAACAAATAATATGAAGTGTAACGCATAATGTAACAAACAAAAATATGGCAGAAAAGACTTTTATTAATAATAATACCTTCGCAGGTTATTTACATTCCAGGGGCATGGTGCAACATTTTCATCTAGATCTTCAAGATAATATGCACCTATTCCAACCATCGAGGTGATACGATATGACCCTTCCCAGTTAGGGCCCAACTTTCCCCATGCTAGGTTCTTTACAGTACCTAAAACATTTCTTAAAACCAAGTCTCCAGGAGCTAATGGCCTTAATCTCATGTTGGCGTCGTACCCTTACTTGAGCTTGTATTGATAATACGCCAATTGAACCATGACATTTTCTCTTCGTTCTTCAATTAGTTCTAAACTCTTCTCTAAATGCCCATCATTGTTGCTCAAAGTGAAAGAACTAGTCCTCAGTGTTGGGAATTCGGTCTCTAGAGGAATCACAGCTTCAGCTCCATAAGTCATTGAAAATGGTGTCCTCCTGTTGACTTACAAGGTGTAGTTCGATATGTCCAAAGGACGTCTGACAGCTCTTCCACCCATTTTCCCTTTGCATCATCCAGTCTCTTCTTAAGTCCATTCACTATAACCTTATTGACAGCCTCGACCTGTCCATTCCCTTGTGGATAAGCTGGGGTGGAATACCTATTTGTAATGCCCAGATCACAATAGTTCTCCTGAAGGCCTTGCTATCAAACTGAATACCATTGTCTGAGATGCGAGTATGAAGGATCCCAAACCGAGTGACAATACTTGCCGACCAACAACCATCTCTTATTTCCTGCTGCCTTAGGGAAAGGCCCTACAATATCCAAGCCCCATTGAGCAAAAGGCCAAGGGCTGGACAGAGGATTAAGGACACCCCCTGGTTGATGAATGTTTGGGGCAAATCTTTGGCATTGGTCACACTTCTTCACATACTCTTGTGCTTCCTTCTGCATGTTCGACCACCAATATCCCTGAGTGAGGGCTCTGTGAGACAAAGATCTGCCTCCTGTGTGGCTTCCACAAATCCCTTCATGTAACTCCTCTAGGAGTAGCTCTGATGCCTCAGGGTGTATGCATAGCAAATATGGCCCAGAAAAAGAGCGCTTGTACAACTTTTGGTCCTCGGACAGCCAAAACCGAGGAGCCTTTCTTCGCACTTTGTCAGCCTCGGACTTCCCCTCGGGCAAGATATCCTCCTTAAGGAATAGCACGATAGAGTCCATCCAGCTAGGTCCCACCCTAATTTGATGAATATGGACCATCTCTTTCTTCATCTCAGTAGGTTTGCACAAGTCTTCAACAAGGATAACCCGAGGTAAGCCCTGTGCCGAGGAGGTTGCAAGAGTGGCCAAAGAATTAGCATGTGTGTTTTTGCTTCTAAGGATTTGTAGTAAGTTGAAAGACTCAAACCCTGATTGTAAGTGCCTAACTTGATTTAAGTATTCTTTCATTCTCACATCCCTGGCCTCTAACTCTCCCTTAACCTAGCCTATAACCAACCTTGAATCTAAGAATATCTCCACTATCTTTCCTCCCATTTTCAATACCATTGTCATCCCTACCAATAGAGCCTCATATTCAGTTTCATTGTTTGTGGCCGAGAAACCCAACCTTAAGGATTTTTCAATAATGATCTTATCAGGAGAAATTACAACTAGCCCCACTCCAAATCCTCTTTGATTTGCTACACCATCAACATATACCCTCCAGGATAAAGGTTCTTGCAAGGAGACCCTGCCAACTGATTTTCCATCCATGTCCTGCTTATCTGCCTCTTCTTCCAATGGGGACTCAGCAAACTCGGCCACCAAATCTGCGAGGACCTGGCCCTTGATAGAGGTGCGAGGCATATACTTGATATCAAAAGCCCCTAGGATCATACCCCACTTGGCAATCCTTCCTGTGTAATCAGCACTCCGAAGTAGTGATCGAAGCGAAAGTTGGGTTAAAACAACAACTGTGTGGGATTGGAAGTAGTGAGGAAGTTTACGTGTAGCATGTACTATTGCCAAAATGGCCTTCTCCGGTGGTAAATAATGAACCTCTGCTTCATGCAACGACTTGCTCACATAGTAAACTGGCCTCTGCACACCATTATCAACTCGTATCAGTACCAAGCTCATGGCATGGGAAGCCACAACAATGTAAGCAAACAAAACCTCATCCACCTCAGGCTTAGACATAATGGGCGGTTGAGAAAGATATTCCTTAAGCTGCTAGAATGCCAAGACACACTCATCAGTCCACTCAAATCCTTTCCATTTATTCAACAATTGGAAGAAAGGTTTGCACCTGTCCGCTAACCAAGAGATAAATCGGTTCAAGGCGGCAGTCATTCCTGTTAATTTCTGGACTTCTTTGGGATTCCGAGGTGGCTGTAAACTGTTAATTGCCTTAACCTGATCAGGGTTGACCTCAATTCCACGATGAGTGACCATATAGCCCAGAAATTTACTTGATCACACGCCAAAGGAGCACTTGGAAGCATTGAGGCGCAATTTGTGTTTCCTCAGTATTTCAAAAATGTTCCTGAGGTCTCCCACGTGCTCGGTCATCACCTTACTCTTCACCACCATATCATTCATATAAACCTCAATATTTTTGCCTAATTGTGGCTCGAACATCCTGGTCATCATCCTCTGATGGGTAGCCCTTGCATTATTCAATCTAAAGGGCATCACCTTGTAGTGGTAATTTCCAGTAGGAGTGACAAAAGCTGTCTTCTCCTAATCACCTAGAGCTAGTGGTATTTGGTAGTATCCATAGAAGGCATCCAAAAAGCTCATTCGAGGATGGCCTACAGTTGCATCCACTAGCTGGTCTATCCGAGGCATGGGAAAAGGGTCTTTTGGACAGACTTTGTTCAAATTTGTTAAGTCCACACATACTCGCCACTTTCCACTCTTCTTTTTCACCACTACAGTATTAGCTAGCCATTTAGGGTAAAACACCTCTTTAATAGTCCCGGCATGCTTAAGTTTGATCACCTCATCCTTGAAAGCATCAGAATGGTCCTTAGATGAGCGTCGAGGTGGTTGCTTTTTGGGGATGACGGATGGATTAACATTTAAATGATGGTAGATGAAGTTTGGATCCACCCCCAAGAGCTTTGTAAGCACTCCATGTGAACACGTCAATATTCCTCTTGAGAAACACTATCAGCTCTTCCTTCTCTCGAGGAGGCAGCTGAGCTCCGACCTGAAAGAACTTTTTCGAATCATCATCAATAACAATTTTTTCTAATTCCTCACACATTGCCCCTTCTGATACCGCGTCCATAGATAACACCAGAGTCCTTAATTGCTATAAGCCCATCTCAGTAGAGGCCGAGGACTCCACTCCTGACTGATGCATTATTGTAGCCACCAAGCACTGCCTAGCCATGAACTAGCTCTCAACCAGCTCCTCAATCCAGTCCCCAGATGGATATTTCACTTTCAAATGCAAAGTAGAAGAAACAGCTCTCAGGGCATGAAGCCAGGGTCTTGCTACAATGGCTGTGTAGGGCGAATAAGCATTCACTACAATAAAGTCCACCTCTACCACTTCTGATCCTGCTTGCACGAGCAGTCTAATCTGGCCCCTTGGAATGAAAACTTTCCCTTCAAAGCTTAACAAAGGTGAATCATAGGCTGTCAAATCTTCAAGTTTCAAGTTTAACCCTTTGTACAAATCAGGGTACATAATCTCTGCCCTGCTGCCCTGATCCACCAACAACCTCTTCACATCATACCCCCTATCCTAAGAGTAACCACCAGGGCAGGAACTCAACACTGGTCGGATCTCCATCCTAGCCCTCTTCGACTCAGGGTCAGAGTCCTTGGCAGGTGGCTGGGCTACAGACATCACTTTGGAGGGGTGAGAACCAATTCTCCTTAGAGCAGCAAAGATGACATTAATTGCGCCCAAATGAGGCCTTAAAGAAGTATCTCTTTGAGATTTAGATCCTGCCTGGCTGCTTTGCCCACTGGGCTAATGTAGAAATTGCTTTAACTTTCCATCTCTAACTAGTTGTTCCAAATGATTTCACAAAGTTCTACAATCTTCTATGGTGTGTCCTCACTCCTGGTGGTATTGACAATGAAGGCTTTGATTGCACTTCATTGGGTCTCCCCCCATTTTATTTGGCCATCTAAAGTACGACTCATTCTTAATTTTTTCCAAGACATGATGCACTGGTTCCCTAAACACTGTGCTAACCACCTGGGTAGCAATAGACCCTGATTGCCCAACAAAGTCTCTTCGGAGTAGATTATTGTTGTATCTGTCCAACCTAAAATCCCTCATATCTTAAGGGATAACCTTAGCCTTCCCCTTCCCTTGCTGCTGGTCTTCCTTGACCCGTTTATACTCGTCAATACAATCCATGAGCCGACACACACTTCTTACAAGCTTCTTCGTCAATGATTTGAAACCCAACCAAATCAACAACAAAACATCAAAACCAGCCAAAATCAACAACAAAACAACATATCACCAGTCAAACCAGCAAAACCCAACCTCTCTGCTTCCATAAATTTTAGTTAAAATCATCAAATCACAGATCTGCTACATACACCAAAGAAAACACAATCCAATTGACCCTCATCTAACTCGGATGTTCTCTATGCTTCTCTCTCTTTCATATATTTACCAATCAAACCACCCAATCACTGCCAATTTGGGTTTTTGGCCATAGGTTTAAAGAGAGAGACAAAGATAATGAATTAGAGAGAGAACGAACTAGACATTAAGAGCCTAGACATTAAGAGCCTAAACCTAAAGAGCCTTAAAGATCTAGGTTTTTGGCAATTGGTGGGGGTGGCAGTGGTGTGATCTGTGACTCAGCTTGTTTGGTCATAATGCCTTAAGAGAAAGAGAGGGGTCGAGAGCTTGAACCAAGAGAGAGAGACATCCAGCGAGTTCAGCCCGTTTGAAGAGAAAGAGAGAGTCCATCAGGTTGGGGACTCAAGGGTTTTAATTTGGGTTTGTGTGATGTTGTGTTGAGTGACTAAGAAAGTTCAAGAAAATTTGAGAAAGTTGCTATAAAATTTTTTCTCAATCTTTAAAATTGAAAATTTTTTATTTGTTTTTTTATTTAAATTTTTTCACTTAAAATTAAATTTTTTTTGTTTTTAATATTTTTTTTTCAATTTATATGCTGCCATGGCTTTTTTAAATGCTGAATAATTTTATTATTACTATTATTTAATTAGTCACGTCAACATTTAACATGCTAACAGTGCACTCTATCTGTCACGTATGCAATTTTCGTTAATGAGATGACTGTAGGGACCAAAATAGTAACAATTTTTTTATTTTCAAGGACCAAAACAGGCGTTCCAAAAAAGTAGAGAATGAAACGGGAATTGACCAAAAATGTAGGAACCAAAGGTATATTTTCGCCTTATAATTATTCATTGCCTTTACTATTTCTATAGCTTTCCTCTTTAATCATCAAGGCACCAATTTTTTTCCTTTTTCCTTCTTAAATTTGATATCACAACATATTGCAAGCCTAGAAAGTTTATGCTTTCTAACTTTCAATTCAAACCAACGAAGCAATTTGGCTTGGTTTAGTAGATAAAGTTGTGGATCTGGAAGGAACGGCTAGGTGGAGGTGGGCTTCTTTTGAAGGTGGGCTAATGGAAGTGGTTACGAGAGAGAGAGAGAGAGAGAGAGAGAGAGAGAGAGAGAGAGAGAGAGATTGGAATGTATTGGTTTTTAATTTTACTTATTTATTTTCGTTATCCAAAATAAGAAAAACAAAAAATTAGAATTTAATTGAATAGGTAAAGAGTGGAGCAAGAAAAGTAGGATAGAAGATTTGGACTCTTAATTAAGGGCATGTTTGGTTTGGTAATTATAGGTTCAATAAATACATTATCTCTCCTCTTATATAATGAATATTGTTCTAATTAATTTAGAGATTTTGTTAACAGATGTTGTAAGGGCACGATTTTGATCCCTGACACCAAAGGGTTAAAGGATTTAGGCCTAAAGAGCCCAAAATAACACAATTTTTTTTTTTTTTTTTAAATATAGGCTAGAAAAGGGAGAGTTTATACAGCAGAATAGTTATGGAAAAAAAATGTAATCCGCCAATGATGTTTTGACATGATGGGAATTCCAACTTTGTGATCTTACCAATGCCAGCAAATAATATACACCCTTGTTGAAACCACTTTTATTGTACAAAAAATAGTTGACACTACTTTTATTGTACACAAATCACAACATACCAACTTAGCAGTTGTGCAATTTGTTGTTCCTGAATCGACTTATTGTACATTCTGAAACAATGTTAGCTGGATACAGTGGACACAAGGAAAAGTAATCTTTCCTTCTTATTCCTGGAACAAGCTACAGGAAAAAGGGGGACTACATCATGCACTGGCCAGTTTCGTTGAGTTCCCTGACAAGAAGGCTTTAATGAGTGCCAAAGCTAGTTTGGGCTTATGCAAAGGAACTTCATGTCCTGCTCCCCGGACTGTTACATAGGTAAGCCCAGCATAGTCTTGAGTCCATCCACCCACCTGTTCAACAATTTTTCTTAATTTCTAGTGTCTACTGCCATATGTGGTAAATTTGCTTATTGGGTACATTATAGAGATGAAGCAAGTAGTCTATAATTGAAAAACAGATTGTTTTTATTTCAAGAGAGAAGTATATAATAGCAACAACAACAAAGCTTGGAGAAGAAAATGGTTAACTTTATGTACCTGTCCGTCATCATACCAGGCACGCCAAGGTCTCAAAGTCGCAAGCTTAAGAGCATCTATACTCATCCGGGTCGCTGTAACTGGGATTACGCTATCTGTGTCACCACTGTCATACAGGAAAGATGAATAAAACTTGGATCATTACCAGAAGTTTTTCTGAAATCACTTGAATCAGAAAGAAAAAAAAAACCATTTGCCAGCAGAACCAGCATGATGCAGGAAGCATGAAACAATTTTATAGTTCAATTTAAGTTTAGAGATCACTTTTTTTTTTTTTTACAATTTTTCCATTAGACATGCATGTGAATTTTTGCAGGCTGCTTCCTAGCTTTGATACCAGTAATTAACAAGGAAGCAAATGTTGAGGTTTGTGCCCTAAAATCCAATTTATTGGCATGTCATAAATAATTAATTGTTTAATTATATGAGACTATTTATAAATGAACTAATGTGACATTATCATAGTCCTTGAGATGCATTGTATGTGATTTATGTGATTTAATCATAGAAAATATAAATCATAAGTTCCTTGTAAACTCAAAACGTAGTTCGTAGTTGGTGATGAAATTAGGCGTTTCATTTGCGAAGACTATAACACATCAACTAAGATGATTTGTCTTGATCATTGAAGTGGAGACCTTTAGTTAATGTGTTGATGTGTCTTAAGAGTTAAGACATATTGAACTGGACCGCTGTGAGATTAATTATTCAGTCAACAACTGTCACCTGAATAATTGAAGAGGATAAAAATCAAAGCATGATGGATACATGAGCCTGACGGCACTAAATTATGTAAGACGACGAATCGAGGTTCTGGGCGGAAAGAATGCATGACGGGTAGTCCTATACGGACGAAATCCTTGATGTATGGACACGAGGGCGACTGATGTTAAGGCCACGTGGCAACCACAGGGCTTAAGTGAACTCCAAGGAATCCTAAATGGAAATATCTTGCACTCTACGTTTGACTCTGGTCAAGAAGCCCTTATATGGAAAGAATCCCGTAAAAAAGGTACATTTATTAGGATCTTTTTCCATAAGGAAAGATCTTTCAACCCAAGAAACAGAGTCGGTTTCACACTACTATAAAAGTTCAATGCTCTCAGAAAACAAGGTACACATAATTGACCCCAACTCTGGTACTCTAGGGTTGTGAGAAGTTTTCTAATTTAACATTCGAAGGGTCTTTGACCGGTACCACACTAGTACTCTCCTAAGGTCTTCTTGTTTTGTGTTGTGCAGGTGTTGTCTTGAACACGTGAGGACTGTGTGATTTACTAACGATTTTCGACATCATCAATTGGCGCCGTCTGTGAGAAAGAACAAGCACAACTTGTAAGCCATACCATCGCTTCCCAGACAAAGAGTTGCATGGTGCTTACTCGCTCAATGCCGACCACCAACAATGTTCAAGGAGACGAACCACGCACCACCACGCTCGAGAGACAGGTTCAAACTCTCGCCGCTGTCATAAAACGCCTCACCAAGCAAAACCATCATCTAGAAGAGCAGCTGCACTAGAAGAATGCGAGGCCTAATACTCAGGAGGAGGATCAAGAGGGCACTGGCGCTGAGAGAAGGGACCAGGAGAGGCCAGAAGGTAGCAACGCCCCAAGCAGACCAAAGCGGTAGGACACGAGCCGTCCATCTGCTGCAGTTGCAGTTCCACCTCATATGGTTGCAGAGATGCAGATGATGAAGGAACTGATGGACTTTATGATGAACGCCCTAAGAGGACGGGTGTCTAGCGACCTTGACAACTTGGTCCATCGAACTGATTCACCATTCATTGCATCCGTCACTTCATTCCCTCTTCCACCGAAGTTCCGCATGCCACAGGTAGAGAGCTACGACAAATCCAAGGATCCATTCGATCACCTAGAGTCTTTCAAGACACTGATGCACCTGCAAAGAGTGGTGGACGAGATCATGTGCAGGGCCTTCCCCACTACACTGAAGGGCCCTGCAAGGGTTTGGTTTAGCAGGTTTATGCCCAACTCTATTAGTACCTTTAAGGAGTTAAGCGCCTAGTTTGCTTCCCACTTTATCAAGAGGCATAGGTATAAGAAGTCCATTGCATGCCTGATAAGCATTAAGTAATAGGAGGATGAGACGCTAAGGTTGTACATAGCTCGCTTTAACAAAGAGGCACTCTCAATCGATAAAGTTGATGACAAAATACTTGTGGCCGCATTTACGAATAGGTTACGGAATGGTAATTTTTTGTTTTAATTATACAAAAACGACCTAAAGACTATGTCGGATGTACTCTATAGGGCTACTAAGTAAATGAACACAGAAGATGCACTTCTAGCTTGTGAAGAGAAGCCCAAGAAGAAAGAAAGACAGAAGGAACCACGATAGGACAAGGGGCAAAAGATAGCGAGGATAAGAGATAGAAGGGAAGATAGATGCTCTAAGCCTCCTATTGGAAGGTTCGCAAGCTTCACCCCTCTGAACACCCCGATTGATCAAGTCCTAATGCAGATCAAGGACGAAGGAGTCCTGACGTTCCCTGGCAAGCTGAAGGGAGACCCTAGCAAGAGGTCCAGAGACAAGTACTGTCGTTTCTACCGTGATCACGATTATGACACGTCTGACTGCTATGACTTAAAGCAGCAGATAGAAGCTCTTATTAGGCAAGGGAAGTTGCAAAGGTTCATCGGTAAGGAAAGGACAAATCAACCCCAAGAACCACCTGCCCGGAGAGAAAATGAGCATCCCAGACCTCCACTAAGAGACATAAGGATGATCGTAGGGGGAACCATGGCATCTAACTTGTCTAAAAAGGCACACAAAACCTACCTACGGATGGTTCAAAATGTCCAGTTGACGAGATTCGTCTCGAAGATGACACGAATCGACAACCCTATCATTGGGTTTACAGAGGAAGATGTTAGGCATCCCTACCACCCACACGACGATGCGTTCGTGGTTAGCATTTGGATGGGGGACTCTAACACCTACCGAGTCCTTATGGATAATGGGAGCTCTGCCGATATCCTCTACTACCCAACGTTCCAGCAAATGAGGATTGATAAGGAACGACTGATTCCTGTTAATGCGCCACTTGTCAGATTCGAAGGAACAAGGGTACACCTTTAGGAGCAGTCACTTTGTCCATAACAGTCGGAGATTACCCATAGTAGATCACCAGTGATGTCACGTTTTTGGTTATAGACTGTTCATCCGCTTACAATGCCGTATTAGGTCGTCATACTTTGAATTCATGGAAGGCTGTAACTTTAACTTACCATTTGATGATCAAGTTCCTAATGGAGTACAGAGTAAGAGAGGTACGAGGAGATCAAGTAGCGGCGCGTGAATGCTACATTGCTATGCTGGAAATGGATGATCATTTGCAGATAATGTGTATAGAGGAGCAGTGGATGGTGGCAGAACCAGTGGAAGGATTGGAAGAAGTTCTCTTTGACGACTCCAAGCCTGAACGGATTACCAGAATCGGCACTCTGGCTAGCCTGCCAATCAGGCAAGCAATGACGACATTTCTAAGGGAAAACCAGGACATGTTCGCCTGGAGTTATGAGGACATGCCTAGAATTGATCCATTCGTAAATGTGTCATCCTCTTTCTCTCCCATACGCCAGAAAAAACGTGTGTTCGCACAGGAGTGTGACAGGGCCATAGCAGAAGAGGTTTGCAAATTACAGGAAGTAGAATTCATACGAGAAATGTACTGTCCTGACTGGCTGGCCAACGTGGTGATGGTCAAGAAAGCCAAAGGAAAATGGAAGATGTGTGTGTGGACTTCACAGACCTAAACAGGGCCTGCCCCAGGGACAGCTATCCTCTCTCAAGGATTGACATCTTGGCGAATTCAACAGCAAGACACCAGCTGTTAAGTTTCATGGACGTGTTCTCTGGTTATAGTCAGGTCAAGCTGGATGAGCCCGACCAAGAGAAGACTTCATTCGTCACTAACCAGGGCTTTTTTTGCTACAAAGTGATGCCGTTTGGGCTTAAGAATGCAGGCGCTACATATCAAAGGCTGATGAACAAAATGTTCGCACATCAGATTGGGAGGAATGTGGAAGTTTACGTGGATGACATGTTGGTAAAGAGTATACGAGAGGACAACCACTTGAATGACCTCTAAGAGACCTTTGACACCCTCCGATCTTATAACATGAAACTGAACCCAAGCAAGTGTGCGTTTGGGGTGACGGCGGGAAAATTCCTAGGGTTCATGGTATCCCAAAGGGGTGTTGAGGTCAACCTAGATAAGATTCAGGCCATAATGGAATTAGCCCTGCTAAAGACTATAAAGGAAGTACAGAGCCTAAACGGTAAGGTAGCTGCCTTAAACAGGTTTGTCTTAAGAGCAACAGATAGGCACCTACCTTTCTTCCGTACATTGAAGAAGTCATTTGAATGGATGATCGAGTGTCAACAAGCTTTCAAAGACCTGAAGACATATCTTTCTTCCTCGCCATTACTAAGCCCATCAAAACCAGGGGAAACACTGTTCCTATATCTAGCATCTCCCCTACCACTATCAGCGCGGCCTTAGTCAGAAAGAGAACGGGGTGCAGAAATCAGTATATTTCACAAGCCAAGCATTTCGAGGAGCAGAAGAGAGATACCCCCCAATGGAAAAGCTCACTTTCACATTAGTAACTGCGGCCTGAAAGCTCAAGCCATACTTCCAGACACATACTATGATCATCCTAATAGACAAGCCTCTTCGAAGAGCAATGAGCAGCCTTGAAGCCACTGGACGGATGGCGCTATGGGCAATTGAGTTAAGAAAATTCGACATACAATACCAACCACGTATGGCTATAAAGGGACAAGTTATTACTAACTTCATCACAGAATTCACTCTCGCAGAGGACCAGGGGGCAGAAGAGAGCCCCCAATGGAGCATCCACATGGACAGATCTTCCACTAGGCAAGTAGGTAGAGCCGATGTGGTACTCCACAACCCGAAAGGGGATATGGTCAAATGCATGATCCGTCTCGATTTCCCTACGACCAATAACGAGGCAGAGTACGAAACTCTGATAGCAGCGCTGGATCTTGCCAAGGCAGCAGGAGCTGAAAATATGGTCACCTACTGCGATTCCTTAGTAGTAACCAACCAGGTTAATGGCAACTATGAATGCAAGAACGAATGGATGAAGAAGTACCTTGAGCAAGTGAAGGATCGAGTTAATGACCTCCAAGTGAAGTTTGTTCAGATACTAAAGGAGGAGAATGAGCACACTGACTATCTTGCTAAAGCTGCCTCAACAGAGCACATGCTCAACCCTAGTCAAGTACTATTCTTCGTTCAAATCTCACCATTAATAGACGGCATCAGTGTACAGGAAATAGGTTTTGTGAACTACTAGACGACACTAATAATCTTTTACTTGAAGGACGGCGTGTTACTTAACAGAAAGGAAGTTGCAAGGAAGTTGAAGGTTCAAGCAATGCACTTCGTACTGATTAAAGGCGTTCTATACAAAAAGGGCTTCTCCCGACCGTATCTGAGGTGTCTCATCCCCGAGGAAGCAAACTATGTAATGCGAAAAGTCCACGAAGGAGTCTGCGAGAACCATTCTAGGTCACAATCATTGGTGCACAAACTCATCCGGGCAGGATACTATTGGCCTACCATAATGCCACTACTTATGTTAAAGTGTGTGACAAGTGCCAGAGGTTTGCCAACCTTATTCGACAACCAGCGGAAGAACTCATTCCATTAACGGCCCCATGGCCTTTCGCACAGTAGAGGTTGGACATCATGGGCCCATTACCAACAACAATTCGACAGCTGAAATTCCTAGTGGTTGGTATAGACTACTTCACCAAGTGGGTGGAAGCCGAAGCACTGGCCACGATCATAGAGAAAAATGTACAAGCTTCGTATGGAAGAACATCGTCTGCAGGTACTGTATAACTAGAGTGCTAGTCTCAAACAACGGAAAGCAGTTCAACAACGACGCCTTCAGAGACTTCTGCTCGCAGCTAGGGATCAAAAATCATTACTCGTCACCCACCCACCCCCAAGCCAATGGGCAAGTTGAGGTCACGAACCGATCCTTACTTAAAATCATCAAGACTCGGTTCGAAGGGGCAAAGGGTATATGGCCGAAAGAATTACCAAGCGTCTTATGGGCGTACAGGACAACGGCTAGGATGCCTACAAGAGAGACACTATTTTGACTAGCGTATAGTAGCGAGGCAGTCATCCCGGCTGAAGTAGGACTTACAAACTATAGAGTGGGAAATCATGATGGAGGTAGGAATGACAAAGCTATGCACCTGCAGTTGGATCTGTTGGACGAGGTCAGAGCAACGGTCGAGCAAAGGCTAGACCTCATGGCCAAATACTATAATTCCAGAGTCAGACACCGGGACTTCCAGATAGGAGATTTGGTCTTGAGAAATGTGATAGGCACCACAAAAGACTCCTCCCAGGGGAAGCTAGGATCGAATTGGGAGGGACCATACAGAATCGCCTCGTGGTACAGGAAGGGAACTTGCCACCTGGAAACACTGGATGAACAAAGTTTGAGCCACCTATGGAACACAGAGCACTTGAAGAAGTACTACCAGTAGGCAACAACATGGACAATAATAATACTCCTCATTTCCAATTTATTGCTTTTTAGTTAAATTTTTATTATCTACAGTTTCTTTTAAGCTCGAAGGGCAGGTTTTTTAAGAACAATTTTTACACGCATGTTTACCACAATAAGAGGAGTTATTTAGAATTGTCATGTGTATGTTATCTACGTATCTACATACTCATTATAAAGTCCAAAGTAGGGATGATTTGAAATTTTAATGTCCACACACTAGACGGGTTCATCCCAAAGGGGCGATTTGAAAATATTAGGTCCACACAGTGGACGGGCTCATCTAACAAGGGATGATCTGTAGTTATTAAGTCCACATAGCGGACGGGTTCATCCCATAAGGGGTGATTTGAAATTATTACGCCTAAGTGGACGGGCTCATCCCAAAAGGGATGATTTGAAATTATTAAGTCCAACGTGGACAGGCCCATCCCAAAAGGGATGATCGAAAATATTGAGACCAAAATAGACGGGCTCATCCCATAAGGGATGATTTGAAATTGTTGAGTCCAAAATAGACGGGCTCATCCCACAAGGGATGATTTGAAATTGTTAAGTCCAGAGTGGACAGGCTCATCCCAAAAGGGATTGAGTCCAAAATAGACGGGTTCACCCAAAGGGGGTGATTTGAGATTATTAAAGTCCACAAGGTAGACGGGTCCAACCTAGACGGGTCCATCCTGAAAGGTTGACTTACATCAATCAAGTTGACAAAGAGAACAAATTCACCCTAAATAGATCAGTTATATTTGTCAATTCCATGCTAGGACGGGTTCATCTCAAAGGGTAGGCCAAAAAGTGTTAAGTAAACGAGTCCAAACATGGACGAGTTCATACTAGATCCACACGTGGACGGGCTCATCTCAATTGCGACCAAATTGTCACTAAGTATACAAAGGCACCCCAAGGAAAGATTCAAGAATTGATCAACAAAACGGACGGATCCAACTAAGAACTCCATCCCATGAAACTGACGAAGGCATTAAGATATCTAAATTGGTATATATATATATATATATATATATATATATATATATATATATGGAAGAAACAAGGAGCAACAAGTAAATAGCCTGTGAAAGGCAAATTGCTTACAAACACCCAAAAACAGGGGTGACGGAAGGAATAAAAACTTGTTAGGTTCTAAAAGTTTAGAACAATTGGCAAATCGTAAATACAAACTTGTCTAGATATAGATCTTAGAGTCTATAGGTATTATTAAACAATGCTCAAGTTGATTCAAGTCAAGGTTCAAGAATAGGCAAGCTACAGAAAAGAGAATTAAAAATTTGCCTGGTTTGACCGATCAAGAGACAGGCTCGATCGATGGAGATTTGTATCTGCAGAATTTTAATTAAGCCCAAACAGCAGTTCAAGCCCATTAAGGATTAGGGTTTCAGAGAGAGAAGAGTGTTCCTCTTTTGTAGATCTAAGGTTTTGTATCAAAAAACTCTCTTATGTCTTCTACCGGTGTTATTCGTTGAAAAATCTCAAGATCCGGTGTTGTAGAAGTTGCTGTCTTCTCTAGTCATCAAAGGTGCTAATGATCTAAATCTTTAAGGGTAGTCTTGGAGTCACAAACAGGAGAGTTTGTGTTTTTTGTTAAAAGTGTGAGTGCCTGTGTTGCAAATGCCAAGAAAAGAAATAGTTTGTGGATTTGGAGCTATCATGGAGTCGTGGTAGTAAGTTTTCTACTCGAGGTAGCAATAGAATGTTAGTAGTCTAAGTTCTATTGTACAAACTTCAATTCTTTCATAGTAAATTTATTACATTGAGGATAGCTAGGTTAAATCTTCCCCAGGTTTTTTACTAGTTGGGTTTTCCTGAGTCATCATATCATTGTGTTCTTTATTTTCTGCTGCTTTACATGATATGATTGTTACTGTTTTAACCTAGATCTGAATAATAAACCTAAGTATTCACTTGATTAATTAATTAGGTTTAACAATCTAGTTTACAGGGGTCTAAAAATGTACAAAATTGTTTTCCCACATAAACAAAAAGTGATAATACACAAAGTAAAGAGATAACGATGAAAACTACTGCTGAATAACAGGGGTTTCTTCATGCCTCTCTTCAACCGTCTGGTCCCCATCAACTGGACGGGCCTCCTTTCCTTCAGCTTCAACTTAGCCTTCAAAAGGAGCAATCTCTCCATCACCATGAGGGTCGTCAACAAGGGCATCATCAGCAAATAATTCATCAATGCTCTCGGAATGGACGGGTTGAGCTGGAGTCTGGGCCTGGGCATCAATGGAAACATGGGACAGGTCCAGGTCTGGGAAAGAAGCTTTGACTTGACGGAAGCAGTCGTCAAAGCCGTCCGCAAAAGAGCCAGTAAGCTCCGTCAAGAGGGCGTCGAAGTCGCGATACTCCCGTATCGCGTCCTCCTTGGCCTGATGAAGCTGATCCTTGGCAGTTTGGATCTCTTTTTCTTTATCCTCAAGGACCTGCTGTAGCACCTCCGTCTGCTTTTCCAGCTCACCTCGGACTTGCTCCAATAAGGCCAGTTTCTTATCCTAGACCGTCTTCCATGCTTTTAACTCCCCCAGCTCCACCATTGCCTGTGCCTTTGCCCTGACATGGTCCAGTGCCATCTCGTGGGATAGGCAAAAGCCTATTAACCCTTTCATCATTAGCATTGCCTAGAAACAAAAAAGGGTTAGAATATAACGAGGCAATTTGAAAGAAAGAGAAGGAAGACAGAATGGTTACCTGCGCAATGCTAAAAAGACCTGTCCCCCCCATAGCTTCGGTTGCATGGTTGCTTAAGTCCTTATAATCGTCAGTTGTGATGATGGACGAAAGTCGCTCAAGCACATCGGAAATCCTCGCAGAAGAGGACGGGTGGTTTTTCAGTGATGGGAACATGACCCATCATAAGTCCCTTGCCCCTCCCTTGGGTGGGCGGAGTAGCTGTCTTCTTTGTCTCAGCCCTTAACTTGACGATTGACTCTGGTGTAACTTTGGGCTTTTTTGGAGGACGATCAGTCTTTACCGATGGTTTTCTCTTCGTGGACGGGTTAGCTTGAGCCCCAGCTTTAGGAGGCAAACTTCTCTCTTGATTTTTCTTCGCAGCAGCTTGCTACTTTATGAAGGCCCTTCTCTTGCTTTGCTCCATTTCTGCATAAAGATGTATGGGTGAAAAGAGTTGGGTAATTACCAAAAAGCAAAAAAGAAAATAAGTATGAGGTGACGAACTCACGTGTGCGTACTTGTTCGTCGTAGTGACGGGCAAGCTCGGTTGGTTTGGGACCATCACAATACTAGTGGAGGGTATCCAAGGTTACCAGTTTCGACCACGACCTCTCTGACAACTTAGTGGTTGTGAAGATCCTCTCCAAAAAGCTCAACTCTTCAAGAGTGACTTAAGGATGATCCCTAGCTGCAAAAAGAAACGGTTAGAATATCAAATAAACATAAGGGAATAAAAGCCTAATATAGATGGACACATACCAAACGGGGGCATGATACCCCAGGTTTTGTCTACTAGCATGTATTCTTTGTTACCTGGGTGACACATCCAATTGTCCCCTTGAATAAAGAAATAATGACTCTTCCAGTTTCTATTGGAGTCCGGGGTGTCGTACACTAGCCTGAGCAACGGACTTTTCCGCATGAAACTGTACATACCGTTTGATTGAGTATTCTCGGATGGACGGTAGCAATGGAAGAACTCTTCCACCGTCATTCTGCGTGCCCCATCAAACATGACTCCGTACAGGACTTTCGCACCTAGGAAGACTCTCCAGGCGTTTGGAGAGATTTGGGTGACGGCCAGTCCAAGGTACTATAGCAGACGATAGTGAAGAGCACTTGAGGGGAACCTAAGTCCCGCTTTCAGGTGTTGCTCATACACTCCGACGTCTTCTACACCCTTGTAGTAGCACTTTTCACGCTTAAAAGGTAGACGCATTGGGATGTTGATGGGTATTTGGTACTTCTCCCTAAGCATGTTGAAGTGTGTTTGTTTGACGGAGGAGATGAAGTCATTTATTGTCCACAATGGTAGCATAATGAACTTCCTAAATCCATCAGGGCCTATGACGGACTTAATAGGGGGTTCACCAATATCACATCATCACCGTTTGAGTCTCCCTCTGACCCATCCATGTCCATGTCCTCATCCCCTGTGGAAGGAGAGGTGGCCGATGATTCCCTTTCATCACTTGAGATGTCGGGGTCATCAAGACCTGACGGAAACACCTCATCGTAGCCGACTCCCTCGCGGACACACGAATGTTCACTCGACGCACTAGACATCTGTCACCTACACGTGACGGATAAACCCTAAGACTCTGACGGTCTACATAGACAACGAGTGTGCAAAAGTTTAAATAAGTAGCAAAGAAATTCAACATAAGGTAAAAGTACTTACCGGTTGGAGAAAGCAACAAGGAGTGGCTGACGGTCGCATGGAGTAGACGGTATGCCAATTTAGTAAGGATGACAGTAGCGCTCTGGTTGTAAATTCGTTGAGGAAAGTAAAAATGAAAGGTAAAGGAGCGTGTGTATATATAGAAGAAACGGCACAGAAGATGAAGGGATGCTTCGGTCTGAGTGATTAACCACTAAAAACATGCCACATACCCCTACGACATTTATGGCCTTAGTCTAGTCTGTCAATCAAAGTACGTTCCTCAGAAGATGAGTTAGACCGTCACTCCACGGGTCTGTCTGTAAAGGAAAGTGATGGACCCATGGAGTGAGGGGGTAGCTGAAAGGAATAAAAATCAAAGCATGATAGATACATGAGCTTGACGGCACTAAATTATGTAAGACGACGGATTGAGGTTCTGGATGGAAAGAATGCATGATGGGTAGTCCTATATGGATAGAATCCTTGGTGTATGGACACGAGGGCGACTGATGTCAAGGCCACTTGGCACCCACAGGGCTTAAGTGAACTCTAAGGAATTCTAAATGGAAATATCTTGCACTCTACATTTGACTCTAGTCAAGGAGCCCCTATATGGAAAGAATCTCGTAAAGAATGTACATTTATTAGGATCTTTTTCATTAAGGAAAGATCTTTTGGCCAAAGAAACAGAGTCGGTTTCACACTACTATGAAAGCTCAATGCCCTCAGAAAACAAGGTAAGCATAATTGACCCTAACTCTGGCACTCTAGGGTTGTGAGAAGTATTCTAACTTAACATTCGGAGGGTCTTTGGTTGGTACCACATTGGTACTCTTCTAAGGTCTTCTTGTTCAGTGTTGTGAAGGTGTTGTCTTGAGCACGTGAGAATTGTGTGACTTACTGTCGATTTCCGACATCATCAATAATTAACTTCACGACTTCTAATTTCATAGACTCTCTATCCTGAGAGGATAGTGAACCCGATCATGAAATGTAGGTTACTTTGATATATCAGGAGTGAGATCTAATATTCACGGTCAAAACCTTAGTATGTTGGGTAACCACACGTAGTGTTGAGGGAACACATATTCTCAAGATGGAATCCATAATATCTTTTTATAGAGACACGAAATATCCCATTGAGATAAGTTTAATGAGAATTAGTTATTCAGGGTGCCCACTTTAGTAAGGAGTTTCTAAAGTTTATATTTATTGAAATTGGATTTCAATAAATGAGAATAACTAAAAGATTAAACTGGGTACTCAAGGATAAAATAGTTGTTTACAAAGTGACAGTTCATTATGACTTTGTTCACTATGGATATTTCATGGAGGGGTCAAATGATATCATTAGAGTCTTGAGATATAATTTATTAATAAGACCTAGAGTGTAATTATATTTATATAGCGGTATTAAATATAATTAATGGTAACTTTGAACTTGTCAAGAATTGACAGAAAAGCCCAAGGCCCATTGGAGTTACTAAATCTTATATTTATTGAAATTGGATTTCAATAAATGTGAATAACTAAAAAATTAAACTGGGTACTCAAGGAATAAAATAGTTGTTTACAAAGTGACAGTTTTTTATGACTTTGTTCACTATGAATATTTCATGGAGGGGTCAAATGATATTATTAGAGTCTTGGGATATAATTTATTAATAAGGCCTAGAGTGCAATTATATTTATATAGTAGTATTAAATACAATTAATGGTAATTTTGGACTTGTCAAGAGTTGACAAAAAAGCCCAAGGCCCATTGGAGTTTCTAAATCTTATATTTATTGAAATTAGATTTCAATAAATGTGAATAACTAAAAGATTAAACTAGGTACTCAAGGATAAAATAGATATTTACAAAGTGACAGTTCCTTATGACTTTGTTCACTATGGATATTTCATGGAGGGGTCAAATGATATCATTAGAGTCTTGAGATATAATTTATTAATAAAGCCTAAAGTGCAATTATATTTATATAGTAGTATTAAATATAATTAATGGTAACTTTGGACTTGTCAAGAGTTGACAGAAAAGCCCAAGGCCCATTGGTGTTAGAGTCTTATTTGTTCTCTTTGGTCCCATCTCAAGCCACAAACTAAAACCCAATTGGGTAGGCCCAAAAGGCTAACCCAATTAGATAATCAGTTTTTATTTAATAAGAGTTATTAAATAAAGTAACTAAAATGGTAGTTAGAATGTACGTATGATGAAAAAAAAAAGAAAACAGTTTTTCTCTATAATAAGGAGAAGAAGAATTTTTCTTTGAGAATCAACGTACAAAAGACTGATTAAGAGACCACACTTCTTGGTTACCATGTGGAATTGAGATGAAGATTAAAGGTATTCTCAAGTCTTGGTTTTAAATTTCATTGCATCAAGGTACGCTTTCTATTATTTGTTCTAGAATTCAAGGTAACATGTTATCTATCATGAATGAAGTAGATCCGGGATTGTTGCTTCCGCTGTGTGTTTTGTATGAGATGCAAAACCAGATTTTCCAACAGAAAATGCATGTGATTTTTGGTAGGTACAGGTCAATGCAAATGTTCATTCCACATGAAAGCAATACTACAAGCAGTAAATGTATGTGAAAAATATGCTTAGATGTCAACAGGAACCTGAACATCCGTATACGCAGTCCTGAATGAATCAGCTCATGGTAAATGTCCAGCATTGTCTGAAGAGAATCCTTCCAGTTAGTATTTACCAATTCGCTACAAAACAGCATAAGTAAAAATTATGAGGACTTCCATCTTTTTATCACTTCAGTCAAGGTTATCAAAGTACACAGAACTTATGTACATAGAAGATTGCAAGAAGAAGATTTATGTCAAGTTCTTTAGGGGAAAAAAATCATAAATTAAACATAATATGTGGCGCATAGAGCAGATGCAAGCTACAATTTCCACAAGGGACATCAAAAAATCAATTTCTTTTAATCAGTAATATCTAAATTAAAAAAAAAAAAAAAAAAAAACTTTCAGCATATCACCTTTTAAGATGCTCAGTATGGTAAGTTACATAAAATTTGAATGACTTGTATATAGAATGAGGACCTGATGACATCAAGTTTTAGTTAAAAATATGAAGACATCACATCACACTAGGTAGTGTATACTCAGGTATATATTAATATCTAGGGCTGAGCAAGGACCCAACCCGACCCGATCGGTTTTGGGCGGGTCTGAGAATATTCGGGTCGAGTTTCGAGTCTTAATTTTGGGTTATTTTCGGGTTTGGGTCAGCATCAGGTCAAATAAATATACTACTTCAACCCGATTGTTTTTGGAAAAAAACCCTACTCTGTTATTGTTCTCTCTCCACCTCCCTCATGGCCTCAGTTATCTCTGTGTAAGTCATCCTTCTCGTTTTGTGTTTGGTTTTAGATTTTGGATAGTGTTGTTGTGTTTGTGTGTGTGATATGTTCACCGCATCTTTCTCTTTAGATCTATTCTCCATCTCTGTATCTATATGTGTCTGATATTTTTATCTTTGTGTTTTGAAAATGGGTAATAGGGTAAGGGAACAGGGAGTTTCGGTAAGAGGACGAACACACTATGTGTGAGGTGTGGCCGCCGTAGTTTCCATCTTCAGAAGAGTCGTTGCTCGTAAGAGGACTTGTATGCCTCCTCCTTTCTCTCTCTCTTGTATTAATTTATGTAAATATATATTTGTTTAGTGAATGTATTAGTGTTACTCGTTTGTGCTTCTGGGTTTGCTTCTGTTTCAGTTTTTAGGAACTGGGTTTTTGTTATTGCTTGTGGGTTTGCTAAAATCAAAGTCATTTTTTAAAAATGTTTTTTTTTTAAATTAATGTAATTGTGATGGGATATTGGTGGATTGTTTTTGTGTTTTGTGGGAGGGATGATGGGTATGTGTTGTTGATGTTTCTGGACTGAAATGCTTTATGGATTTGTTTGTGTGTGAATTTAAGGTAATGGTCCTTGCCCTTCATGGATGTGATTTTCGATTGTGTTTCTGTTATTCTGTGAATTGCTGTTGTATTTTGGTAATTGATGTTATTGCCTGAATATGAATTTGAGAGAGTAATATTCAATAATGGGTTTATGTAGTTATGGATGAGTTCAATCTGAGTGCCTTTAAGTTTCAATTTTTTTTTCATATATTCTATTTGGGTTTGTGGCTAAAGCCTTCAAGTTTCAATTTTTTTTTTTTTTTTTTTTTTTTTTTTTGCTTTGCTCTCTGGGTTTACTCTCTCTTCACTCATTATACACAGTATTGGATTTGGACCCTTTAATTTTTCCAACTATCCACACTTATCCATTTCAAGAAATGGTCATTTGGGTTTTCATTCCTCTTTTGAATACTGTCTCCCTCTTTAGCTTTATGGCCACCTCACTTGTCCTTTTGTTTCACTTTTCTTTTTCTGCATGAAAATGTGAACTTTTTCCTATCTGGGTTAGCATTAGTGTTGTAAAAATTGCCATATTTTCATGCGGGTTCACTTGTTAGTTACTGTTTGGCAAATAGTCTTTCATTTGAGATAATCATGTTTTGTTAGTTTAGTGTGTTATAATCATGTTTCTTTTGCTGTATTTATAAGCTATTGGTTGCTATATGTGAAGTTTTCAAAAGTATACTCTAATAGATTTTGATTCCTAAATTATAAATTATAAATTATCCAATCATACAAAGATCTTAAAATAGATTGCTTAAGAATCTGATTTGTGCATCAAAAGTTCTATTGTTTTTGTCTTTGCCAAATTCTCCACAATACACAAAATATTACTACATGCAATACCTTGGTGTTTTAAGGTTTGATGTTTTTGTAATTTGTTTATGAAATTGTTATGTGGATTGCAAATGTGATTTTCTTGGATCTTTTTTTTTTTGCGGAAATCACATTTTCATCCCTACATTTTCAGGCGATTCCTACTTTAGTCCCAAGATTTTATTTTTAGCGCTTTTAGTCTCTAAAATCAAAAAGCGATCTTGTTTTTATCCCTATTGTCATCTCACTAACAGAAATAGTCTACGTGACAAACGGAGTGCACCGCTGGCATACTAAATGCTGACGTCAGCATTAAAATAATAAAAAACTATTTTATTTAGCATTTTAAAAATGCCACATCATCTTTAAAAAAAATTAATTTATGAATTTTAACTTTTTCTTTTTTTTAAAGAAATAACACACACACACACAAGGGAGAGGGAAATGGGTTCTAATACAAAGGCATACTACAACTCCACTCAAAAGTCACAGTAACTTTTAAGGGAGGGTGGGGCAAGTTATACTACACATAACACACTCTTTTAAGCAATGTGAGACAATTACTCTTTTTTTTTTTTTTAGAAACAAACACACACACTGAAAAGAAAAAAAAACAGAAATAAAAACCAAAAATAATATAAATTGAGATCTAGCTTTATTTTGAGTAAGAACAGAGAAGAAAACAAATCCAGAAAATTCAAAACTCAAAAGCATGATTAAGGCTATCAGTGCAAGCTGGTGTGTGTGGAGTTCTGGTGTGTTTCACATCACAGGTAGAACAACTCGCCAACTCAGTTCCCAAATCAAAACCCCCACGAACCCAACATAAGAACCTATTGTGGACCCATCTAGCTCAACAATGGCGAGTTTCTCTTCGCTTTCTCTCTCTTTTGCTTTTTTCTTGCCATTGTTGGAACTGGATTTGTTGGTGTTTTTGCTACTGGATTGTTGGTGGGATTTTGTCGCTATCGAGCCATCGCCATCAAGCTGAAGTAGAGATCTCAGTGTCCCCGGCAATCTGGAATGAACAAGATGGAGAGGATTTGTGGGTTATAAAAAAAAAGAGGTCTGGGTTTTAGCAGGTTTATTTGGAATAGGCTTTTGATTTCTGGTCTGTAACACCCCAACCTAAATGCATAGTTAATTTTATGGGTTATATGCATGTTATTATCCTAATTACGTTTAAGTGCATGAAGCTTTGATTTTGTGATATTATTAAAACATATATGCTCTTTTAATGTTATGGATATAACTTTATAAAGGTAAGTATATATATATATATATATGTGTGTGTGTGTGTGCAAAGTTATATTATTCTTTGGGTCTTTCCAAAGATATAAACTTATAAGGGGTGGAAAGTAGAATTGTCAAAAATTGAAAAAAGTGGGTGTGATATTTTCTACCCTAGCATCACACGTATCCCACCCCAAAAGTCAACTTGCCTTATCTTTCTTTTGCTGCATCTGAAGTCCAGCAGCTCCTTTTTCCCTCTTGCTCTACTCCTCCTTCTTTATTCTTGTTTTTTTCTTCTTCCCCTCTCACACGGCAATATCTCTCCCTTACTTTCTCACTAAAAATTCTAGTTTCTTTAAAGAATGAATTAAGAGCCTAAACACTAAGGTTTCATTTTCAAAGTGTGTGGGTAAGTAAATTAAAACTTCATTTGATTTTGGGTATGTTGATAGTATAATTGTTTTGTTTATTTTTCATTCTTTATCCTTTGTTCTGTTTTGTGAGACTGAACTTGTGATTCTGTTCTTGTAAGTTGAAAGAGTGATGGTGTTATGGTCTATTGGATGCTTATTAGGGTATTTTAATATGTATTGTATAGGTATAAAAATACCCAAATGAAATAAAAGCCAATTGCTATTTGTTGATGATTTTAGAAAGAACATGTGCTGAAGCTGTCACTGTGACAGATTTGATGTTTACAACAAGAAAATTCTGTATTAAATCATTTGCTGTGAATTAGGATGCTAGGAGTAGTTTTTATGAATTCTAAGACACACATGGTTGTTATGGAAGTGGTCTCACAGTATTTGGATGAGTAGAAAAATAATGGTTTAATTTTTAAGTTGCAAGAAATTCTGTCAGGACAGATTTGAGCATGCTGCCTTGTATGATTTTTAATAAATCATGGTTTTATGCTTTGACTCCAAAATTTTTATGGTATATACTGTACATACAGAGGAGTAGTTATGTAAAATTTCACAACTTTTGGATATGTGTAAACAGCCTATTCGTATTTTACAAATGGGGTTTTTGCTGCTGTAATGAGCAGTAAACAGGGTAGGATAACTCTGACTTTGTGGATTTAATTTTGAAGCTAGGGTGAATGTTTTGAGCTATAATTTAATATGCTCATCCTTTGGTATGTTCGGATCATAGATAAATTTTATGCCTTGGTTTATCTATAGTTTGGATGTATAATGTGGTTGATGGTTGTATCATATGCTTTGGGGAACTTTATGTAATGGGAATTAAGATTTTCTTGAGTCTGAGAATTAGGTTGCGATTGAGGTATAAGTTTAAATACTTAGGAAGAGTTTGTCAGTAATAAGTTATGATTTTTCATTTAAGTGACGAGAATGAGAACACGGACACTTGAGCTCCTCTTATACAATCTCTCGCGTCTTCTGTTTTCAGGCAAGGGATTTGTGACATGTGCTTTTGATAAGTATAAATATTATTTAGAAAAGTATTAAGCATTAAAACCTTTTATTTAGAGATAATACATATATGCATGATTTAAGCAAAATATGTGTTCGTGAGTTATTCAATCTTATACACATAATAATTTTAGCATATTGATGCTATTGTTTATATCACGAACATGATATTTAAGAATGAAGTGGATATGCTACTATTGTGAAACATTTATGTAAAAGTAAAGTTATCAGAAAAATATGGTTTGCAGTTATTCCATTGTTATGATCTGAACTCAGCCAGTAAGGGTTATAGTACTGGTATTTTTATGGAGATTATGTTTGGCCATTATAAGTGGTACTGGCTCTGCTGTACTCGCTCTTGTTGGTAACAGCCAACTTGTGGAGGATGTCAACCTACCCCCATGGTTGAAAACATGTATTATGGTAATATGATTCCGGAATTACCTAGCATTGTGGGGAATGGTGGATGCCTAGCACTTTGTGCTGGAAGCCTCCCAAAGTTGTGACAGACTTACAATTGGATTAACTAATATGTATTATAAATGAGCTATTGAGTTATTTGGAAATTATAAGAAAAGTATGATGATAAGAGAGGTATATTGAATGTGTTATAAGTTTAATGAGAAGTTATGATAAAGTATTTACAGTCTATTCAAAGATAAGGTTACTGAATTATGTTTGCGTTCCTTATTATGTCATTTTATTATTATATGAAAGGAAAATGAAGTATGTTCATCTAAAAGTTCGTAAATTATTTTAAGAACAATAAGAACAGTATGAAGACTATTTTATCAAAGTTGTCATATCTATAAAATGTTTGATTTACATGCATTCTTATCAAGGACCCATTGAGCTTAAAAACCTTACTGGGCTTCACAGCTCACCCTTTTATATTTCAGTGCACAGGTTCTTCCTGGAAGCAGTGAGAGTGTTAGAGGTGGCAAGGATTTCGTGAATTCTTGTTTGTTAGCATGTATAGTTAGTTTTTGTTGTATAGTAGTTTAGCTCTTTTGATGTATAGGAGGAATCAAGATGTACTTGATCCTCGAGCACAGTTGTAATTCAAAACCTTAGTTTGTTTTGAACCCCAGTTGTATGTCTTTGGGGTTAAGTTTGTAATAAGAGTTTTGCTAAATGTTTAGCTATGTAATATTTACATGAATACCCTAAGTTTCAATCAGGTGGTAATCTTCCAAGTTTAAAGGAAAGGAAATTTCAAGGTTCCACTATATTTGTCTACTGTGGCTTTAATGCACAAAAATAAACAGGAATTCAAGAAACAAATTCTTGATAAGCACTTTCAGATCAGGTTGGTTCGTGTTAGTATTGAGATAAACTTGATATTAACATGCCGGTCATGCTCTAAATCCTGAAGTACAGGTTTGGGTCGTGACATGGTCGCTGCACTTTATTTGTGGGTTTCCAACAAGTTTGTTTGTGTATTTTTTGCTTTTGGGAGTGCCCACTTAGTTGCCAATAGCCTTGGTGAATCGTCCCACACACTTCATGTGTCACCAGGACTCCACACACACCAGCTCATGTTTTCCCATGCGGTGACATCTCCTTAATCATGTTTATGGGTTTTGAATTTTCTGGGTTTTTGTTCTTGTCTGTTCTTCCTCAAGATTAAACTAGATCTCAATTTATATGATTTTTTGTTTTTATTTCTGTTTTTTCCTTTTTTTTTTCATTTAGTTAAAATTCATAAATTAATTTTTTGTTTTTAAAAGATGACGTGGCATTTTTAAAATGCTAAATAAAATATTTTATTATTATTTTAATACTGACGTCAGCATTTAGTGTGCCAACGGTGCACTCCGTTTGCCACGTAAACCATTTCCGTTAGTGAGATGACAGTAGGGACAAAAATGAGATCGCTTTTTGATTTTAGGGACAAAAAGCGGTAAAATAAAATCTATGGACCAAAGTGGGAATCACCTGAAAATGTAGGAACGAAAATGTGATTTTCGCCTTTTTTTTTTGGGGTTTTTTTTCTCTTTGGTTTTAATAGTTGCAACTGCTCTAATAGAACTATAAACAAATGATTACGCTTTTATACACATATATCTCTATGTTTTTCTTTTGTGAATGCATTGTTTAATGATTGATTTGTTTTGTGTGGTACTAGGTCATGGATTTAATGGAGCCTACACAACCTAATGTTGCCACTACAAGACCAACCATGAGACCTCCTCGTCCACAGCAGGTGATATCTTCTTCTAATCCTAATAAGAGAAAATCACCATCAACGGCTTGGGACTACTTTGAGAAGTTTATAGATGAGGAAGGTAGAACTAAGGCAAGATGTATATATTGTAGCAAGGAGTACATGGCTGATAGCAAAATTTATGGGACATCTAATTTAAAAAACCATACACCCATTTGTCCTGAATATCTTTTTAATGAATTGCATGATGGACAAAACCCATTGTCCAAGGATGTAGAGGAGGGAAATCTAGTGCCTAGGACTTCTACAAATGTTATGGGTAGAAAAGTTCTTGCTGAGATGATCATATTGGATGAGCTTCCATTTAGGTTTGTAGAGAATCAAGGATTTAGAAGGTTTTGTAATGTCTTCCAACCTAATTTTAATATCCCATCTCGCTTCACGGTAGCTAAAGATATGAGTTGGATTTATTTTGAAGAGAATGATAAGTTGAGAAATGCCTTGAGAGGCCGTAGGCTTTGCCTTACCACTAACACATGGACTTCAATACAAAACTTTAATTACATGTGTCTTATTTGTCATTTTATAGATGATGATTGAAAGCTACATAAAAGAATTTTGAATTTTTGTATTGTTGATAACCATAAGCTAGTTTACCTTAGATTGAGAATTCTCTTTTGGATTACATATTATAAATTTGTAGTTAACTAATTTTTATATGCTAACTAGCCTAACTTATTTTGGATTTGGAACTTAGAATTTGGAAAACATCTTCCATATGTGTAGATAATATTTTAGTACTTAGTTGCTAATTAAACATGTACTGAACTTTTTAGATACATTATGTCAAAAGTTAAATATATTTTGTTTCGTTAGAATGACATAAGAACGATGTAGTGTACGCAAATTACATTTTATGATGCATTTTTTTTTAATGGATGGATTCATATTTTAAGTGATTATATAACATACAAAGTCACTATCAATAGGTTTTTTGCTTAAAATTTGAAAATAGGTAGGATCTTACGATCCACGATCCTACCTACCTCCCATAATCCTAAGTAGGATCCCAATTTTAACAACCTTGCATGGTACAATCAAATATGCAATACATGATAAAGTTACAAAATAAGAAATTAAGAACAAACAACTTAAAAGAAAAACAATGGAAGAATAAAGTTGAAATGCAAGAAAAGTATCATGTACTAAAAGCACGGATGGTTTGTCCATTGGGATGCTAATTCAGAGAGTGCCTTTGTAGAAGATCCATCTGCACTTAATGCTTTCTCAGCAGTGATCTTTATATCTTTCATACGATTACGAACTTTCTTCCCTTCTTCTCCAACCATGAGACCCTTTACAACTTTTGCAATTTCCTCTCGATCAATTAGACCACTTTTGTTAGTTTTTGGTCTCAGTGCCACTTTTACATCCTCAACTAATAATACTGCATTCATTTTTTGTTCTGCGTAAAGCGGCCAAGCAATCAATGGAATGCCTTGCATGATACTCTCTAGGATCGAATTCCAACCACAATGACTTAAGAACCCACCCGTAGAGCCATGGCTAAGTACTTGGGCTTGTGGTGCCCAAGAGGGAACCACTAGACCCTGCCATTTAGTCCTCTCTACAAACCCTTTTGGTAAGAAAGCAAGAGGGTTGTTGTCGAGAGTTTGATCACTAAGGTATGCAGCATCAGCTGATTCATTATTTGGGGTTCTTACAACCCATAAGAACTTTTGGCCGCTCAATTCCAATCCCAAGGCTAGCTCATTTGTTTGATCATATGAGAGAGTCCCACCACTCCCAAAACAAACAAATAAGACAGAACCATGTGGTTGATTGTCCAACCATCTTAAACAGTCTGACTCTGACTTGTCAAACTGATTGCTTGAACCACTTTGGATTGGTCCAATTGGATAAAGCGGGAGACTTTTAGCTTCTTCGTCTAACAAAGCTTTTATGGCACTTCCTTCCAATTCCATGAAGGTATTAATGATAATACCTTCAGCTAATCGGAACTGTTTGGCGCTATGAAGAATCATTTTGTACAACTCACTTGTTCGATCTTGTACCGGTTCCATAAGATCTCGACCGTGAATAGGTATGCACCCCGGAAGTTTCAATGGTTCTGGTAGGTCTCTATACTGGCATGAAACTGTATCGTCCAGCTTTGGCAAATGAAAAACCAAAGACAACGTGAAAGCATTTGTATGGAAGAAAATGTAGGGTGAGATGTTGAGTTCCTTAGCAATATCTAGTGCATCAATACCAAAAGGATCGACTACAAAAGCAGAAAATTGAGTAGACTTTAACACATCTCGAAGAGGTGGCAGTGAACGAGTTACGGTGAGAATAGTTTGGACTTCAAACTTTAGGTCTCTAATCTCCTCCTCCTCCAATATCACAGGAGGAAGAAAGACATGATCTATGGTGGTGGGAAGGGCTTGAAGAACTGCTTTCATGGCTTTGGGTGGAGACCCAAGTACAGGAATGATACATGTGATGTTGAAGTCGTGGTGATGAACAAGTAGCTTGGCAAACTCAACAAGAGGGATCAGATGTCCCATCCCTGGACATGGTAGAATAGCTATGTGTGGTTTTTGTTCCATTTGGACAAATGTAGAAGTTAATAATGTTTTGAAGAGATGGGTTTTGAGAGAGAATAGTATGATTTTTATGGTTGAGACTTGGAAAGTTGGATGGTTTATATAGGGTTCGTTTAGATACAGCTTATTGTTGCTGAAAGTTGCTGAAAACTGATTGTTGCTGAAAACACTGTTGCAAAATAATTTTTAAATGTATAAATAGTATCGTGGGACCCATTTTTTTATTTTTTTAATGCGTGAACAGTGCTGCTACAGTGCGTGAACAGTGCGCTACAGTGCGTAAACAGTAATAATTCTCCTGCATAGTGATTTTACTGTTCATGCGTTGAAAAAAAAAAAAAAAAAAAGGCTCCGAAACGTGAACTTGGAAACGCACCGCAACTTGTTGTGTTATCCAAACACATACATAGTGTTTGAACTTAGGATTTGTATTTAGATTATTTAAGCCCCGTTTGGATTGGGCTTATTGCGCGTCTGCGTTTTGAGTTTCACGTTTCCTTCTTTTCTTTTCTTTTTTCCTTTTTTTTTTCCCTGCGCGTATGAACAGTAACCGCACTGTTCATGCACATGGATTCACTGTGCAAGAGACAAAGTGCACTGTTCACCCACTATTTATGGGTCTCACTGCACTATTCACACATTTAAAAATTATTTTGCTATAGTATTTTCAGTTTTCAGCAAAATAAGCTGTATCCAAACGAACCCTTAGTGTGTTTGAAAACTACATGAGGGACGGCATATATAGACAACCCCACATGTACTGTTCACCCATGAACTGTTCACGCACTGTTCATGGGTCTCACTGCACTATTCACACATTTAAAAATTATTTTACTATAGTATTTTTAGTTTTCAGTTTTCAATTTTCAGCAAAATAAGCTGTATTCAAACGGACCCTTAGTGTGTTTGAAAACTACATGAGGGATGGCATATATAGACTACCCCACATATAGTTGGCTAAACCCAACTGGATTATAGGTTCTTTTCTCTCTCATTAAAAATTTTGGACATTTATTTATTGTTTATTAAAACTCATTTGTTAATAGGGGCTTGGTTAAATATGTGTGTCTTATTATTTCTCCTCCACATGCATGTACCTTCCAGACTTCTCCACACCTTTACTTTTCACCTTCTTCCAGGCTCCTCCATTTCTTTCTTTTTTTTCTTTCTTTGTGCTTCTCTTTTGTTCTCACTGGTTCTTCTAGACCTCTCCATTTCGTCTAACATTTTCTTTCTTTCGTCTAACGTTTCATCTCATTTCTTTCCTGTTTTGTCTAACGTTTCCTCCATCATTGATCAACCTACCTTCCAGACTTCTCCACACCTTTACATTTCACCTTCTTCCAGACTCCTCCATTTCTTTTTCTTTTTTTTTCTTTCTTTGTGCTTCTCTTTTGTTCTCACTGGTTCTTCTAGACCCCTCCATTTCGTCTAACATTTTCTTTCTTTCGTCTAACGTTTCATCTTCATTTCTTTCCTGTTTTGTCTAACGTTTCCTCCATCATTGATCAACCTAGATCAGCCCATCATCCATATCAACCCAGATCGGTGAAAATCACAACGACACAACAGAAAAAAATAAAAAAAATAAAAAAAACAAAAAAAAAACACTATCCGTATCAAACTCATACCCAATTGAGCCATACCCACCTCTTCCTTTAGGCACACACACACACACACACAGTCCAGGAGACCTGGCAAATCGACTCAATTACAGACCCGATTTTTCGGTTCGGGTTGAATTTAAGGCAGCCAAACCCGATTTCTATCGGGTCGGGTTTCGGGTCATAGTAAACCCGACCTAACTCGACCCAATATCAGTCCTACTAATATCCACACCTGGGTGTATTAACTACAAGTCTAAAACAAAGATGCATGACCTCCTCACTCAATTTAGTAAGTCACAGGCAAGCTAATAAGCTAAAGGGTGCGTTTGGTTCGCTTAATGTTACATCAAGGTGTCATGCTATGTTTTTGTAATTTTAGATTCATGTAGTCACATTGCCTTAATGTGATATTAAAGTTTTTGGTTCATTAAATTACATTCCAATCATAATCTTAGATTACGGTAATGTTAGCAGGGGTAGAACCAAGAATTTTTGTTTGAGAGGCTAAGGTAAAACTATCATATTGATTTGTAATTTAAGAAAAATTCAAAGTACAATATATATGTGCGCGCGTGTGTGTGTGTCTTCATGCATTAATTATTATTTTTTGAAGAAATTCAAAGTAAGTCATAATTCATATATAAATAGAAATTAAACTTAAATATCAATGAAAAAGAAGAAAAAGAATTTTATACCTCTCAAGATTTGCTTAAATTTAAAATAAGAAAACTCTTTGTTAAGAGCCAGAAGAGTTAATTAAAATGTGACTATGTGAGAGCATCATAAGGAAGAATTAATAAATTGAAATTGAAGAGAGAACACCAGTAATGAGAAGAGTCTTTTTGGTGGCTATACAGTGTAAGGGAATATCATGGGAAATGACAAAACTTCTTAAGGACAATAACTTAATTGTAGTACATTAGGTTTTTTAATTAAATTCAAATACTTGTTTACATGACCAATAAAATATGAATGGTTTATTATTTTTAAGAAGAATTAAATTCAATATGGATGAGTTTAATAGGGAAACACAATGTACTATACCTTTGTTTTATCTTTTAAAAAAAAAATTGAATGAATCTTCTAAAGGAAACTAAAACTAAAAGTGAATTCCAGTTAGCTCAACTGGTAAAGTTTTTTATGGTTGTATAAGAGGTCTAGGATTTAATCATAGCTTACACCAAAAACTGATTGGTGTCTTGGTCTGATGATAAAGAGCTATCATCAGGAGCATCATTAGGAGCGGATGTCATAGGTTGAAACTCTTTCGGAAAAAAAAAAAAAAAAAAAACTAGTACGAAAATTATGACTAAAACTTAATTGGAAAAAGGTTAATTAAAGATATTAGTTAATGGCTGGATTCTCTACCTCCGCCAATGATGTTTTGACATGATGGGAATTCAAACTTTGTGATCTTACCAATGCCAGCAAATAACATACACCCTTGTTGAAACCACTTTTATTGTACAAAAAATAGTTGACACTACTTTTATTGTACACAAATCACAACATACCAACTTAGCAGTTGCGCAATTTGTTGTCCCTGAATCGACTTATTGTACATTCTGAAACAATGTTAGCTGGATACAGTGGACACAAGGAAAAGTAATCTTTCCTTCTTATTCCTGGAACAAGCTACAGGAAAAAGGGGGACTTCATCATGCACTGGCCAGTTTCGTTGAGTTCCCTGACAAGAAGGCTTTAATGAGTGCAAAAGCTAGTTTGGGCTTATGCAAAGGAACTTCATGTCCTGCTCCCCGGACTGTTACATAGGTAAGCCCAGCATAGTCTTGAGTCCATCCACCCACCTGTTCAACAATTTTTCTTAATTTCTAGTGTCTACTGCCATATGTGGTAAATTTGCTTATTGGGTACATTATAGAGATGAAGCAAGTAGTCTATAATTGAAAAACAGATTGTTTTTATTTCAAGAGAGAAGTATATAATAGCAACAACAACAAAGCTTGGAGAAGAAAATGGTTAACTTTATGTACCTGTCCGTCATCATACCAGGCACGCCAAGGTCTCAAAGTCGCAAGCTTAAGAGCATCTATACTCATCCGGGTCGCTGTAACTGGGATTACGCTATCTGTGTCACCACTGTCATACAGGAAAGATGAATAAAACTTGGATCATTACCAGAAGTTTTTCTGAAATCACTTGAATCAGAAAGAAAAAAAAAAACCATTTGCCAGCAGAACCAGCATGATGCAGGAAGCATGAAACAATTTTATAGTTCAATTTAAGTTTAGAGATCACTTTTTTTTTTTTTTTACAATTTTTCCATTAGACATGCATGTGAATTTTTGCAGGCTGCTTCCTAGCTTTGATACCAGTAATTAACAAGGAAGCAAATGCATGTAATTTTTGGCAGGTACAGGTCAATGCAAATGTTCATTACACATGAAAGCAATACTACAGGCAGTAAATGTATGTGAAAAATATGCTTAGATGTCAACAGGAACCTGAGCATCCATATACGCAGTCCTGAATGAATCAGCTCATGGTAAACGTCCAGCATTGTCCGAGGAGAATCCTTCCAGTTAGTATTTACCAATTCACTACAAAACAATATAAGTAAAAATTATGAGGACTTCCATCTTTCTATCACTTCAGTAAAGGTTATCAAAGTACACAGAGCAGATGTGGCGCACAGAGCAGATGCAAGCTACAATTTCCACAAGTGACATCAAAAAATCAATTTCTTTTAATCAGTAATATCTAAATAAAATAAAATAAAAATTAAAACTTCCAGCATATCACCTTTTAAGATGCTCAGTATGGTAAGTTACATAAAATTTGAATGACTTGTATATAGAATGAGGAGCTGATGACATCAAGTTTTAGTTAAAAATATGAAGACATCACATCACACTAGGCAGTGTACACTCAGGTATATACTAATATCCACACCTGGGTGTATTAACTACAAGTCTAAAACAAAGATGCATGACCTCCTCACTCAATTTAATAAGTCACAGGCAGGCTAATAAGCTAAAGGGTGCGTTTGGTTCGCTTAATGTTACATCAAGGTGTAATGCTACATTTTTGTAATTTTAGATTCATGTAGTCATATTGCCTTAATGTGATATTAAAGTTGTTGGTTCATTAAATTACATTCCAATCATAATCTTAGATTATGGTAATGTTAGCATGGGCAGAACCAAGAATTTTTGTTTGGGGGGCTAAGGTAAAACTATCATATTGATTTGTAATTTAAGAAAAATTCAAAGTACAATATATATGTATATACATACATACATACATACATACATATGTGTGTGTGTTCATGCATTAATTATTATTTTTTGAAGAAATCCAAAGTAAGTCATAATTCATATATAAATAGAAATTAAACTTAAATATCAATGAAAAATAAGAAAAAGAATTTTATACCTCTCAAGATTTGCTTAAATATAAAATAAGAAAACTCTTTGTTAAGAGTCAGAAGAGTTAATTAAAATGTGACTATGTGGCGTATCAAAAAAAAAAAAAATGTGACTATGTGAGAGCATCGTAAGGAAGAATTAATAAATTAAAATTGAAGAGAGAACACTAGTAATGAGAAGAGTCTTTTTGGTGGCTATAAAGTGTAAGGGAATATCGTGGGAAATGACAAAACTTCTTAAGGATGGTAACTTAATTGTAGTACATTAGGTTTTTAATTAAATTCAAATACTTATTTACATGACCAATAAAATACAAATGGTCTATTATTTTTAAGAAGAATTAAATTCAATATGGATGAGTTTAATAGGGAAATACAATGTACTATACCTTTGTTTTATCTTTAAAAAAAAAATTGAATGAATCTTCTAAAGGAAACTAAAACTAAAACTAAAAATGAGTTTTAGTTAACTCAACTGGTAAAGTTTCTAATGGTTGTATAAGAGATCTGGGGTTCAATCCCCGTTTACACTAAAAACTGATTCGTATCTTAGTCTGATGATAAAGAGTTATCATTATGAATGGATGTCATATGTTGAAACTCTCTTAAAAAAAAAAATTATGACTAAAACTTAATTGAAAAAAAGTTAATTAAAGATATTAGTTAATGGCTGGATTCTCTACCTCGTCCCTTACCTTCCCCATCCCTTTGCTGCATTATGCATGTTCTGAATCATTGTAACTCAATCTTTTTTTTTTTTTTTGAGAGGACATTGTAACTCAATCAAAACTTAACGTTCATATTAGTGAATATAAGAATGTTGCTTAAAATCATTTGGGACTGCCACCTGCACATTTGTGGGGGTACCTTCACAGGAAATTCCAATTAACCAAAAGGAATACTTGAGCTACGTACAGACATTTTCTTATGGCCAAATTACTATTCACCCACCTAAACTTAGCAATGCAATTAGAACTTGAGCTACAGACGTTTTCTCGTGGTTTGTATCATTAATCGGTTAGTGTGGAGTTTTTTTTTTTTTTTTTTTTTGCAATAATTGTTGTTTATTGTAGTAGATATATTATTTTATTCTATTGTTTGTATTATTTTATTGTGTTAAAAAGTTAAAATAAAACCACTGATATTAGGTGTTTTATAAAATAAGAAAATAAAATAAATAAAGTGACTTTTTGTAATGCCAAATAACTAAATTTATAGCCCCACCAATGTAAATACTCTAAGCGTTAATCTTCAAAGAGCTATATACCTGCAGGTTGACCATGGAGATGGTGCATGAGCTGGATCAACATGAAGTGCCTTTTGTACCGAAGGTAAATTGAAGTAAACAACCGCGTAATCCGCGGTGCAAGGATCATACTTCATACTGATGTGACCAACCATCTATCAGATGACATTACATATCATTAACCATCTGACCAAGTATTTCAGCTATTTCAGAGGCATCATGAAAAATCTCTTCAGAAAAGCAAAAAAAAACAATATATATATATGTGTGTGTGTGTGTATTCAATTTCATATTAGATTTGGTGACTATTGAGGCCAAAGCTGATTAAATAAGTTAACATAGCTCTAGAACAAAAAATAGGAGAAGTTTGATCTAGGTCTTGATAATTCCAAACTCTCTGAATATGGCAGAGAATCTATACACTACTCTTTGACGATGGCGGGTATGTGCTTCGATTTGGCACAGAAAAGAAATGCAAGGACATAGATAATAGATGACCAAAATAATATTATATTACTATTTTCAATTTTTACCATCTATAGCCATATATTTAATTTTGTTTAGCAAGAATGCTTTCTCGATCATTGAAGCACTGCAAAGTAAGTTTAGATTACCGTTGTAAACATATTTGATTTAATCCATTTAAATAAGTTGAAGAATAAAAGACAAAGTCAAGGAACCTTCCAGGATTGAAAGAAAAGTTTGACCTTTCAAAGATAATACTACGCATACATTAATCATTTATTTTGGTAAACTTTTTACGGAAAATTGAAATAACTACTAAAAATGTCAGTCACTTTTTCACTTTCTCATAATAAATTTCCTAGAATAGTTTTACTAATATATGCCGGTTACTAAAATCCATATATATATTGATGGTTTAGCATAACTCACATGATTCATTCTTTTCTTCAGCCGATTTGACTGGCTTACGTTAGCAGGGCAGGGGGAAGTGAAGATGCTATATTGGTCAATGTTTCCAAGTTCTGTACTAGCAACGACTAAAATATTATAACATGCATCTGAGACGTTAAGAAATGGCTGAAAAGCACAGAGAAGGTTCAGCTGCCTGTATGTTTGATCAGAAATTAAACCAGTAGTCCACAAAAACTGGAAAACACCCAAGTGGTCATGGTGATCGTCAGTTAGAGCATTTCCAACCTGCATAACAAATAGACTTTGATGTTTTAATTGTCAACATAATACATAAAAAATCAGGAACTTTAGCTATAGCAAAGAACAGAGTCTATACCATATATCCTTTCAGCTTAATTGCTTTTTCCTTTAATGCTGTGTTGTACCTTACAATGGCTTGGCTTAGTTGAGGAACATAATGTCCTGAAACACAGATTTCAGTTATTAAACCATAATACACAGCCTCCTTAGCCATCAAAAGAAGTTATAAATATAAATGCAGAAAATAAAATATGACAAACCTCTTCAGCCCTTTGTCAAACTAATGAACAAAAAGCTACTTCCCTTGTTTTACATAAGTGTTGTAATTACTACCATTTCAATGATATAAAATGATCTTATACAATGGGATGGATGTGGAGGCTAGCAAGGTCAGATTAATGATGAAATTACTAAAATAATTCCACATTATAAGCATAATTAATATATTACTTTATAATTTTTTTACAACAATGATACCATTTTTTATGAACTAAGCAGTATTTAGATAAAATTTGGTCAATCTAAGGGATTTATCCTTAAATCTTTCAGATGGGTGGTAGGTGGAAAGCCTTTGTATGTCCTTTACAATGGCCTTCTAGAGCAAAATTAAAAAACCTTTGTATACACTTGTGATTAGAATGGCAAATTTTTATTTCTCTCACATCTTCAAAGTCTAGGCTCACTGACTCCATATAGCATGTTCAATCTACTAAATCATTCTTTCTGTTTTCTTAAACAACAACACTATGTTTGTATCCTTTGATTATTTGGAGAAGTTTTTCCTTCTCCAATATTAAACAACAGGATCCGAACTCATGGCATCTACTTCATGAATAAAATATTCAAATTCAGCAACACAGAATAACGTGACACATACCAATAATTCGTTGTCCCTAATTTTGACCCAAAAATAAGTAATGCTTGAAAAAGGCCCATATATCATGTAGCTGGAATAAAAGAGCTACAGAGGCATTTTAGTGTCATCTATTGAACAGTGTAGAACAAAAACATTGCCATTACTTTAGAACTACATACAAAGATTGAACACAACCTGCATAGCTCTCTCCTGTAATATAAAAGTCCCTTCCTTTGAACTGAGGAAAGCGCTCAAACCACTTCAATAAAAATGCTAGAGAGTCCTCGGCTGCAAACCAGAAAATGATGAATTTAAGGTACAAAATCTAGCAACAATAATAAACTGTTCAAAGCAGAAGCACCAAATTAAAATGGTCCCAGCAATACCAGTTCTTTTATCTCCATTATTCAGCACATCGGAGGAATTTTTCGAATAAGAAAAACCAACTCCAACAGGGGAATCAAGAAATATAAGATTGGCAACTGCAGAAGGGTAAAAGTAGTTTGAGTAAAGCATAAGGAATACCTTGATGTGATTTTATCATTCCAGAAAATGTAAAGCACAAAAGAGCAACATGGAAACAATAGTCATGCCAGCAAGTTGTAATAATCAACCAATTAGGTCCTCATAAGTAGAAGATGAACAAAAGAAAGAATCTTTAAGGAAAGAAGCATATATGCCTAACAATCCGTGTTTCTCAAATAAATTCGTATAATTATTTAAACTAGCATGTAACCCGCACTATTTGCGGCTACAATTCTACACTCACTAAGATTTGCAGATCATATGTTTAGTTTATAGTAGTTTTAATATTTTTAGGTTGTATTTTTTTTATTTTAAACCTCTTTTAACTGTATTTAACTTAAACCATGATAATTTCATGTAATTTTTTATTGGCATAATATTCTATCATACAACTTTAGGGATGGATTTTGATTTGAATTAACATGTATATAATTACAATTTGGTCAATAAAAATATTTATAATTTTTGTAAGTACTAAAACGAAACTTATCAGCTACTCAAATAGTGCTTCTAGCATGTTGCATAGTCCACAAAATGTCACATATTATCCCAAGATCAACCTTAAAAGGTGGTTTAAATCATATGTATTTATAAATAATAATAAAAAAGATTAGTTTAAGCGTATGATTGGTTTTATAGATGGTTCACTTAATATTGGACTCTTTGTTTTTTTCAATGAATAATTAATTAACTTGGCACAAAAATTAAAAATCTTAAATTAGACACGTGGCACAATATTAGACCTTAATTGAAGTCAAATTTAGAATCTACAAGAAATTTAAAACATATAGGATATTAATTCAACCAGAACATTTGGAGGTACTAAAATAGTGTTTTCTTGCAATTTTCATGATATTGGTTCCGCCAAGTTTCTCATTATACTACTATTATGTATATAATTTTGAAAATCACTATTGGAACTACATATACAATATCAATTCACAATCACTGTTCGTAAAATTCTACTAAATACAACACAAAATAAAAAGAATAAATTGGTCCAATAGTACTCCTGAATTGAATGAGGATAGGTGAATGGGATCGTTCAGCTCAATTACAATTTGTTACATTCCAAATCCTGGCATAAAAAATATCTGAATAGAAATAGTATAAAAAAAAATGCTCATTAGTTCAGAGAAAAAGTAATAGCAAAAATCTAAACAATTTAATTTTTATGGAAAGCTAACAAAAGTAAAATTCAATTTTGAATCTAATTAAAATTCAATAGTAAAAGATTGTATTTTCTACATTGAATTAACTCATTTGGCACAAAAATTAAAAAATTTACATTAAATGAGACATGGGGTGCAAAATTAAATTCTAATTGAATTCTAATTGTTACACTGAATTAATTAACTTGGCACAAAAATTTAAAAACTTAAATTAGATGGGACACGTGACGCAAAATTAGACTCTAATTAAATTCTAATTTGAAATCTAATTAGATTTTCTCTCAGTTTTACCTATATGTGTGTGTGTGTGTGTGTGTGTGTGTGTGGGCACCAGAAATGAGGCTACTAGACTGTGCCTCACTCAAGCTCACAACTTACTTGTTTAGTGGGTATGAATTTCCTACTATGGTCGTTCTCGGCACAGAGACTCAATGAGATCACTTTTCTCCTTCTATGTCGCTACCCTCCCCCTTTACTTTCCTTTCACCCTCTCCTTTTCTCTCAGAATCTTCCAACCCCTTTTTCTCTTCCATTTCTCATATTTATACCCTCAAATTGGTGGAGAGGCTATGATTGCCTCCATGGTTAGTGTAATGAGAGGTCCAATATTATCGACCATAAGTGGATGGTTAGGTGGGAGTGGGATATGGTGTAAATGGCCTTAGAACTTGATTCCCACTCCAAAAAGCATGCCCGGCAGTGGCGCTTCTGGGTATTTTCGGGTACGCGAATGATAGTATGCTCGGACGTTATTCCTGTTTCATTATTCGGTAAAGGTCCTCGAGAAAGGATCAGGTGAAAATGCTTGGGTCTGCAGTTCATATGGGCCTATACTGAGGCCATGGGTCGCGTTGTTGCGTCGGAACTTTAGGCCCAAATGCGCTTGGGCTCCACGTGACCATACGTTACCCCCCAGATTCATGCCCGGCTAATCTAGTGGTCCTTGAGCCCAGCTTCTGACAAGGGGAGTTAGCAACCATGGGCCAATTGGCGGAGTTTGGGCCCAATGTCCAGATGGTCCCCTGAAAGGTGTACCGTACAATATATATATATATATATATATATATATTGTGTGTGTGTGTGTATCTATATATATATATATATTTATTTATTTATTTATTTATAAATTACCTAGTTAGTAATAGACTGTATTTTCTACATTTAATTAACTCACTTGGCACAAAAATTAAAAAACTTACATTAGATGAGACACGTGGCGCAAAATTAAACTCTAATTCAATTCTAATTTTTATACTGAATTAATTAACTTGGCACAAAAATTTAAAAACTTAAATTAGATGGGACACGTTATGCAAAATTAGACTAATTAAATTCCAATTTGAAATCTAATTGGATTTTTTTTCTCAGTTTTGCCTCTATATATATATATATATATATATATATATATATTGATTGGTAATTTATCTACAAATAAACTTCATATATTATTTCACCTGCCAGAAATATTATTTATTTATAGTTAATTGACTTATATTGATGTGCGGGGAGAAATCGCATGTACACAAGATGTGTACAAAGCTCTTTTAAATACTTACATTCTAAATTCGAATGCATATCACTAGTGCCAAAAGTGCAGGACTGCTCAAACAATGATCTCGAAAACAAAAAATTTAGTTCAATAACTGATACCTGCACTTCATTAAATGTGCAGTTGTTCCTCTCCCCCTATATTGCACAATCGATTTCTCTAGGAAAGTGGATATGCTTGAAGGTGTGAGAATTGTTCAATTTGAGAAGGTGAAGGACAGGAGTGGAGCTACAGGTATGAGTGGGGGCCATGGCCCCCAAAAATTTTAAAAATATTTTAATACTATATATAAATATTTAACATTTTAATTATTAGCCTACAAAAATGGGACTCGCCCCCCTCCCCTCTTCAAATATTTGAGCTAGTCTAATGATGCTCTTAAAAAATTGTCTAATTGATCTAGTAGCTATAGAGATTTTTTTTTTCTCACATTTATTTTTTATTGTAAAATGTATTCTTGTGTTTGTTAAAGTTTTGCATCATTCATGTCTTTGAATACTTCATTAGTTCAAATGAAATTTTTTTACTCACTTTGATAGACAATTTGGTAACTTATATTCTGTGAAGGATACTAAGTTATATGTGTATAGATATATATGTTTGTGCATATTTATGAAGTTTGTATAAGCTAATAAATTAGTATTATATTTTGGCCCCCAATCAAAAATTTCTAGCTACGCCCCTGGAGAAGGATGAGCTCATTTTCAGTGGGAATGATATTAAGTGAGTGTTTGGAAGCGCGTTTTGCGCTTCCCACGTCCTGCATTTGTCTTTCTTTTTTTTTCTTTTTTTGGAAGCCGTGATTGTTGACTTTTTTGTGTGAACAGTGCATACCAGTGGGTCTCGTGCACTGTTCACGGAACCCACAAACTTCACTTTTCAGCAACTTTTTCATTAAAAATGAGTCTTACGGTACTATTTACATATTTAAAAATTATTTTGCTACAGTGTTTTCAATTTTCAGCTGTATCCAAACGGAGCCTAAACTTATTTCGTGCACAGCTACCCTTATAAACCAAGTAAGGTGTGTTTATTTGACCTACTGCTCTGCTTGTATTGGATTAGTGGCAGAGCCAGAATTTAATTTGGGGGGGGGGGGGAAATTAAAAGACAGTATTAAAAATGCAATTAATTTAAAATTTTTAATTAGTATTAATAACAAAATAAAACAATTTTACTTAGTGAGAATGGTATAAAGGTAAATGGGTCAAAATAAAAATCAAAGAGATACGCTATCAATAGTGTCAATGAGTGTTTTGTTGCCTTTTATTTTCTAGTGATAATTTGTAGTTGTTAGCGTGGACGTGGAGTGTGTTTTGTTCTTTTCTATTTTTAGGTGGGGCAAAGAAGCAAACTTTTGGCATGATACAGGTAGAGTGAAGAAACTTTTAGAAGAGTCGGGTCAATTCCACCCACCCACCCCCAAAAAAAACCTCCCCTGGCTCCGCCCGTCTTGGATGCATATTACTAATACATTACATTAATCATATGATATCTGTCTCAAATGAAGTGCAGGAATGACAACCAAATTTCTTTTATCTCTCTCTCTCTCTCTCATAGGGGGCTATAAATATAATTCAGATATTTAGTCTGTAGGATGTGGCTTACATGTAACTGAGTAAAAAGATGCGCTAATTCCAATCCATAACAGTCTTACTTCAGCTAGTTGCAAATATCTCCAATTCAGGGTTCAGACTTTTTTTATGTAATTCATCCATTTTTTAAGAAATCTTTAGCATCACTTAATAGCCAAGATAAAAAAAGAAAATAGTGTGTGAGTGTGTATCGATCACCATGCCATTGTATATCAACTCACATGGAACTTCATCCCCTTGTAACAGCAAGGTGGAGAGAGTGAGATTGTGGGTTCAAGACCCACCAGCTCATCTGCATTCGGTTATTGGCTACTTGTTTTTTTGCTCAAATATTTGTTATAGACAAAAAGTTTTGAAAATTTGACAAAATAGTAGATGTTTCTTACCTTTATTCCAAGAGTATGGGTTCAAATAAAGGGTCTTCCCATCAGGCTTAATGTGAAATGGGCCAATTTCCTCTGCCTCCCCATAAGCAATGGATGAACATCCAGGCCCTAAAGAAATTAGTCTTTGGTCAGGAACTTATTTCAAAAGATTGTACTATATCAATAGCAATTAGAAAAGTAGACGAGCTATAAGTTCTCGAGAGACAAGAGGGTCACAAAGCAAAAAAAAAAACAGATCAAGTTAGATAATTCTATGTTGTGTTGTTTGTAAAATCCCTCCTTCATCATCCCAAAAAAAAAAAAAAAAGCATCAAGATAGAGAATCATTTTAGAAATAAAGACTTTTTACTATCACATACTGTTCTAACTCATCAATCTAATAGTACAGAATAATTTAAACAATAAAAGAATAACCATATGTTAATTTAAAAAGCACGTCAAAAACAAAATAATTTATAACGATAACAATAACAACTATGAACAGGGTATGAATAATATTGAAGTTTGACCTCCATTAAGCCAAAGAACAAGAGGCTTTGAGTCAGGATCCTTAGTAGCCTCAATGAACCAATAGAAAAGAGCTCTCCCAGAATCTTCATTGACTGTTATGTAACCAGCATAGTGTGCAAAGCTCACATTAAAGTTCTGTCCTGGGAGTTGTAGAACCTTGTCCAGTCGTTGTTGGACAAGAGGGTGTGTAGAAGAGGTTGCAATAGTGATGCCCAGATAGACATATATGAAGATGGTCAAGATTTTGTTAACAAAACCAAAGGGTCCTCTTGGATTGGTCATTTCTTTGCATGGGGGTTGAGGATGTGGGTATTGGGCAGGAGTAGAATGCTATATAAATAGTTACCATGATGTTGACTTTTGTTTGTTTTACTGACAACAACAAGCAGAGCCTGGCTGGTTGAGGATGTGGGTATTGGGTAGGACTTAGGAGTAGAATGATATATAAATGGTTACTATGATGTTCACTTTCTTTGTTTTGCTGACAACAACAAGCAAGCCTGGCTGGCTTTGTCGGCAAATTTCTGTCCCATTTTTCTTCCTCTTCCTCCACCAATGCTCCACAAATTTTGGGTCCATTTTGTGCTCCGCAAATAAAAATGTGGCAAGCGTCGAATTATTTAATTAAACACCCTAGTTTTTTGTGAACGACTTATTTATCTAAATAAAGTAAAATAAATAAATAAATACATAAAAAATCCAACACATTTCCACCAACACAGTTTTTTTTTAATGAGTAATGCTACTGTCATAAACTATCTTACAACATAACTATTGATGTAGTAAATTCTTACTAGTTCTAATCTAGACCCACCACTAATATCATATTTTTTACTTATTAATAACTATTTGGAAAATGTTAAAGCCATGTCAACAGTTTGTAAAAATGTTATAAAAAAGTTTGTGTGCAACATTACTCTTGTTTTATTTATGAGTTTGAATTTGGTAAGGACGGGGTGAGGTGTAAAACAAAGGTGGATAAAACATAGGTTTTACACAATGTCCTTACAGAATTTAATATTTTTATTTATTTATTTTATTTAGATAATTTAAATAAGTAAAAGGCAAAAAATTAGGGTGTTTAATTAAATATTTCGACACTTGCCATTTTTATTTGTGAAGTATAGAGTGAAGTAAGAAAAGTGGAATAAAATATTTAGACCCAAAATTTGTGAAGCATTAAATGGGATAAAAAAAATGGGACTCAAGATTTTTCAGCAAAAACCAGCTAGGCTTTGCTTGTCGTTGTTAGCAAAACAAACAAAGTTAACATCATGGGAACCATTTATATATTATTTTTGTTGTTGTTAGCAAAATCTTTTTTTTTTCTTTACCATAAAAAATTTATAAAGGTATTTCCTAAATGAGTGTCTTTATGACATCTGTTAACAAAATATCATAATTAATAAGAACAATTTTTTTTTTTTTAGAGAGTAATAAGAACAATATTTATTATATAAGAGGAGAGATAATGTATTTATTTTACCTATAATTACCAAACCAAACGTGTTCTTAATTAAGAGTCCAAATCTTAATTGGTTAGGAGTATAATGATATATAAATGGTTCCCATGATGTTGACTTTGATTTTTTTTTTTTTTTTTTTTGTTGACAGCAACAAGCAAAGCCTGGCTGGTTTTGCTGTCCAATCTTCAGTCCCACTTTTCTTACCCCACTCAATGCTTCACAAATTTTGAGTCCAAATTATCTACCCAACTTTTTCAGATCCACTTTATGCTCCACAAATAAAAATGTGGCAAAAATTGAATTATTTAATTAAGGGTAAACTACGTTTTTCGTCCCTATCCTATACACTATATTTCAATTTGATCCTTAACTTTTCAATTGTGTCAATTTGGTCCCTAACCTTTCAGTGTCGTGTCAATTTAGTCACTGCCGTTATCTTTTGGATGAAAATTGATGACGTGCTTAATGGCTAAAATAAAAAATTTAGCTTTCGTTGATGTGAGAATAAACTAAAATTTTATTTTGACTATTTACCATGTTAGCAATTTTTATCTAAGATATAACGGTAAAGACTAAATTGACACGACACTGAAAGATTATGAACCAAATTGAAATATGGTGTAAAGGATAGGGACCGAATATATAGTTTATCCTTTAATTAAACACCCTAATCTTTTTCCTTTTACTTATTTAAACTATCTAAATAAAATAAATAAATAAATAAAAAACCATCACATTCCCACCACCACCAGTCCACAACCACAACTTTTTTGTTTTATGAGTAATGTTACAGTTAAAAACTATTTTACAACATAACTATTGATGTGGCAAATAATTACTAGTTTTAATTTGAGTCCACTACTAATATCACATTTTTACTTACTAATAAGGTAATAACTATTTGGAAAATGCTAAAGCCACATCAACAATTTCTAAAAATGTTGTAAAATAGTTTGTTTGTGTAGCATTACTCTTATTCTATTTATTTATTTTATTTAGAGAACTTAAATGAGTAAAAGGCAAAAAATTAGGGTGTTTGATTAAATAATTCAACACTTGCCACATTTTTATTTACGGAGCATAGAGTGGAATACGAAAAGTGGGATAGAAGATGTCCCCTACTTTTTGGGTCCAAATCTATTCCACTTTTCCTACTCTACACTATACTCAACAAATAAAAACTAAAGACATGTCCACTTATTTAATTAATTTTTTTTTCTTTTTTATTTATTTATTTTAGATACCTAAGAGAAATAAAAAATAAATAACCCAGCACATTCTCACCACCATCGGTCACTACTAGCGGAGATCACCAGCACCACTGGCAAGAGATTGTTGGTGCCATCGATACGGCCAATCACAGCCATCCACCACCTCTATGTTCAAGAAACCCAAATATTAAATCCCTATTGTTTTGACAAAGGAGCGGCCCTCTATGTTCTAAAAACCTAAATAAAGTTTGATTTTTGTTTGTAATTAGGCAAATATACACTTTTGGTCCCTATATTTTGGGTAAATTCTCATTTGGTTCTTACTTTTTTAGAGCACCTATGTTGGTCCCTGAAAATAAAAAATCATTAACATTTTGGTCCCTACCATAATCTCAGTAACGGAAATTGCCTACATGGCAGACGAAGTGCACCATTGGCATGTTAAATGCTAACATGGCTAATAAAATAATAATAATAAATACCACTTCAGCATCCACATCATCATTTGATTTTTTAAAAATTAATCTATCAATTTTAACAAAATTAAAAAACATAAAAACAAAATTAAAAACATAAAAACACGTAAATTCATATCATGTTCAAGAACATGAATACACAAAAACATAAACCCAGATCACAAGATCACAAACCCATATCACAAGAACACAAAAATGCAAATGAAAAACAAAATTAAATATTAACTGGAAGAACGAAGGACATAGTACTCAAAGAATTTCTAGTCCAAAATTTGTATACGTTCTTCCACAAAAATCAATTATACATTCAACCAAAAATTGTTATCCTAATACAACATATCTCATAACATAAATTCAATTAAATACATAGATTTCATCCCAACATATCTCCAAAACTAGTAAATTGAAACCCAACCAAATCAACAACAAAACATCAAAACTAGCCAAAATCAACAAGAAAACAACATATCACCTAACAAGTCAACAAAACCCAACCTTTCTGCTTCCATAAATTTCAGTCAAACTCATCAAATCACAAATCTGCTACATACACCAAAGAAAACCCAATCCAATTGACCCTCCTCTAACTTGGATGTCCTCTATGCTTCTTTCTCCTTCATATCTGGACCAAACTACCCAATCACTACCAATCTGGGTTTTTGGCCATGGGTTTAAAGAGACACAAAGATAATGAATTAGAGAGAGAACAAACAATACATCAAGAGCCTGAACCTACAGCGCCTTAAAGATCTAGGTTTTTGGCAATTGGTGGGGGTGGCGGTGGTGTGATCTATGACTCGACTTGTTTGGTTACAATGCTCTGAGAGAAAGAGAGGGGTCGAGAGCTTGAACTGAGAAAATGGGAGAGCTTGAACCAAGAGAGAGAGACAACCAGCGGGTTTAGCCCGTTCGAAGAGAGAGAGAGAGAGAGAATCCATCGGGTTGGGGACTCGAGGGTTTTAATTTGGGTTTGTGTGATGTTGTGTTGAGTGACTAAGAAAGTTCAAGAAAATTTGAGAAAGTTGCTATAAAATTTTTTCTCAAATTTTAAAATTGAATTTTTTTTTTATTTGAATTTTTTCACTTAAAATTAAAATTTTTTTGTTTCTAAATTTTTTTTTTCAATTTATATGCTGCCATGGCTTTTTTAAATGCCGAATAATTTTTTTTATTATTTTATTAGCCACATCAACATTTAACATGCAAACGGTGCATTCCATCTGCCACGCATGCAATTTTCATTAATGAGATGACGGTAGGGACTAAAAGTATATTTTTGCCTTATAATTATTCATTGCCTATACTATTTTTGTAGCTTTCCTCTTCAATCATCAAGGCCCCAAATTTTTTCCTTTTTCCTTTTTAAATTTTAAATCACAACAGATTACAAGCCTAGAAAGTTTATGCTTTCTGACTTTCAATTCAAATCAACGAAGCAATTTGGCTTGGTCTAGTAGACAAAGTCGTGGATCTAGAGGGAACGACGAGGTGGAGGTGGGCTTCTTCTGAAGGTAGGCTAATGGCAATGGTTACACCACAGAGAGAGAGAGAGAGAGAGAGAGAGAGAGAGAGAGAGGTAATGGCAGTGGTTGGAATGTATTGGTTTTTAATTTTATTTATTTATTTTAGTTATCCAAAATAAGAAAAACAAAAAATTAGAATTTAATTAAATAGGTAAAGAGTGGAGCAAGAAAAGTGGGGTAGAATATTTGGATTCTTAATTAAGGGCATGTTTGGTTTGGTAATTATAGGTTCAATAAATACACTATCTCTCCTCCTATATAATGAATATTTTTCTTATTAATTAAGAGATTTTGTTAACAGATGTCATAAAGACATTTGTTTAGGAAATACTTTTTAGAAATTTTTATGGTAAAGAAAAAAAACTGATTCGGTTTTTATATTTCCTATGAAAGTTATATCAAAATATTCCCAAAATGGTTTATTAACAAACACTCTAAAGGCATCCGTTAACCGATTGTAATCCCCAAGTATTCTATATTTTTCCTCTACAAATAAAAAGTCTAAAAATTTTCCACCACTTGCTATATATCATTATGCAAAGACACGAATTTGTTTTTGGTATAGGTGATGTTTGAGCCTCACATCTTATTCAACAACAAAAGACTTGACCAATTAAACTAAACTGAAACTCAAATTTTTCTACTACACTTAAGAACTTAAGATTGTTGAGATAGATGCGTAATACAAATAGTATCTTTCATTAACCTATATGAAAATAACATTTCACCAATTATAACTTGATATAACAAATGTGATGAAAATTTGTACCCCAAACTTTTTTTCAACCAAAATCTCTATATAATGCAATTTCTAGAAGATTTTGTATATTAAATAAGTTTAGTAATAAATAAATCACAATTTTTTTCATAATTATTAAAATATCTGGTGTCTAAGAAAATTCATGTAAGAGTTTCAATCTATGGCATCCACTCCTGATAATAGTTATTTATTATCAGACCAAAATGTTGGGAAATTTAGACCACAGTTAATAGAATTAACAAGTTTTAAGTCTAAGTTGTTAATTAAGTTTATTATGAATAAAACTTGTTAAAACAAACAAACATCAATATCATGTCAAACTCATGCAGCGAAAAAAATAAATAAGACAAGATATGATAACCCATGAAAACCAATGAAACAAACTAATTTCACAGTAAAAAACCTAAGAGGAAACCTTCCCGAAAAGCAATCCACTATAGTAAAGAGAAGTTCCAAATCTAGTACAAAACCTTTATCCCTAGACTCTACAATCTCCGAAGATGAACTCACAGTAGAAACCTTCTACCGCTTCAGAACCTCTGAACTCTTCAATATATGAACGCCACCCTTTGATGCACGAATCTCAGTACATGACTAATCAATTGCGCGGATCCCAGTACGTGACTTAATCACCAACTAGAAGAAGATGTTGGCTGCAAAGTTCTTCACTTCATCAACAATGAAGATCAAGAAGCACTTGGTTACAAAACCCTAAGGCACAAAGACGCAGTAGCTTCTTTCAGAGAGAATAAGACATCAGTCACCTTTTGCATATGTTCTCCTTGTATTCTCTCTTGTGACAGCTTCTAAAATAAGTTTTATATAGATCTGGAGTTGTGAGAAAAGAAACCCTACACATACATGTCATCATGGGTCGAAAATCATATCTGAAAATCTGAATTCTCGTAACCTCGATCGATCGTGAGGTGTCGAGGAGGTGTCGAGTTTTAAACTTCGACAGATATAGCTATCGAGGAGCTGTCAAGGAAATAAGAGCTTTCTTGATCGATCCACTAGCTGTCGAGAAGCTATCAAGATTGCAATAAGAATTTGAAAATCTCGATAGATAACCTAGCTATTGAGAGGTGTCAAGTAGCTATCGAGCTATCTGTCCGCAGGTGTCGAGCTATCTGTCCAGCTCTAGTGAATAGCTTTTCTTCACTTGTTTCTTGGTCCAATCTTCATGGCTTTAATACTAGACTTGAACAACATGTTTCTTGAAGTATTAAACACATCCTAGATCTACCCAAATACAAGTAAAGTGCGTTTTGTCAAAAGATTAGCCAATTACATAAAAGAATGACATATGTTCCTAACAAGTGAATCACATATGTCCTAACACAAAATACTAATTAGCTTTTGGTGTAAATGGGGATTGAACTGCAGATATCTTATTCAACCGTAAGAAATGCAAACTTAACATTATAGATATAGGCCTGCTCCTTAAAAAAATACTTTTTACTGAATGGAACCAAACACGTCTTATCAGTGGTTTGACTCTTTTGAGTCTTTTGACCATTTGTCGTAAACAGATTTGGGCTCATATCATAATAAAAGGACCGAGCTCAAACTATCTAGAAAGCCTGGAAAGACTAATATATGAAGGCCCATATCCGCACCATTAAGTCTAGTGTTAGGCCTACCACTCCAAAGCCCAGCTCAAAGTCACATTACTTTTCTTTTCTTTTCTTTTCTCTTTTTTGGTAAAAAGGAAAATGCAATCAACTAAGAAATAGAAGGAGCTACATCAGAGAGTGAGGGCAAAGCCAGAAATGATAAAGGCCAAACAAATCCGAAAGGAAAACAGATTAGAGGGGGAGAATTATTATACAAAACATTAGATATTTGATGGGTTACTAATTTAGCAAGAGCATCAGCATAGCAATTGGCTTTTCGATGGCAATGAGTCACCTTAACTTGAGAAACTTGGGAAATTAGGAGCGTACAATCAGTCACAAGAGAGGAATTAGTAGCGTTAGAATTTCCAACATCGTTCATTAGACTCATCAGGTCTGCAACTACTTTAGCATCCAATTCAACTTCAAGAACATTAATCTGCAGATTTAAACACATAGTAAACCTGCGAATTAATGCTCTAGAAGTTGAATTGAATGTTAAAGTAGTTGCAAACCTGATGAACAATGTTGGAAATTCTAATACTACTAATTTCTCTCGTGGCTGACTGCTTTACCACTTAATACGAATTACAATTGCCAGGTGTGTGTATATATATATTATGAAGAAAATTTTAAATAGTCAAAATTGCCAGGACATCATTGCTTGATATTCAGGTTGAAGTCATGAATCACAATAGATGTCTCATATTGTGGCATTTGAGTTGCTTTTTAGTTTTTATAAGTGAAGATACTTGAGA